>JBCEWE010000455.1:10512707-10575207 GCA_039877035.1 Silurus lanzhouensis | reverse complement strand
ATGAATGGATGGATGGATGGATGGATGGATGGATGGATAGATGGATTAAACAGATGGATGGATGGATTCGATAGAAAGATAGGTAGGTAGGTAGATGGATAGATGGGTGGATGGATTAGACGGAAGGACGGATAGATGGATGGATGGATGGATGGATTAGAGAGATGGGTAGGTAGTTAGGTAGGTGGATGGATAGATGGAAGGATTAGACGGATTGATGGATGCATGGATGTACGGATGGATTATATAGATAGATAGATGGATAGATGGGTGGATGGATGGATGGATTAGACGGATGGATGGATGTACGGATGGATTAGATAGATAGATAGATAGATAGATAGATAGATAGATAGATAGATAGATAGATAGATAGATAGATAGATAGATAGATAGATTGGTAGATAGATTGGTAGGTAGGTAAGTGGATGCATGGATGGACTAGGCGGATAGATGGATAGAGAGATGGATGGATAGGTAGGTAAATGGATGGATGGATTAGACGGATGGATGGATGGATGGATTAGACAGATAGGTAGGTAAGTAGGTAGGTAGGTAGATGGATGGATAGACGGATGGACGGATGGAAGAATGAATGGATGGAGTAGGTAGGTAGGTAGGTAGGTAGGTAGGTAGGTAGGTAGGTAGGTGGATGGATGGAGGGATCAGACGGACGGACGGATAAAAAGGTAGGTGGATGGATGGATGGATGGATGGATGGATGGATTTATTAGACGGATAAATGGATAGAGGGATGGATTAGACAGATGGATGGATGGATCAGATAGATGGATGGGTAGGTAGGTAGGTAAATCTGTGTAATCCATCGTAGGTAGGTAGGTAAATCTAATCCGTCTAATCCATACGTCTGTCCGTCTGTCCATTCGTCTAATTTACCTGTCCGTCTAATCCATCCAATATATCCAATCCATCAATCTGTCTAATTAATCCGTCTGTCTAATCTATCTTTCTAATCTATCTATCTGTCCGTCTATCCGTCAAATCCATCTGTCTATCCGTCTAATCCATCCATTCATCTGTCTAATCCATCCGTCTAATCCATCTATTTGTCCGCCTATACGTCTAATCCGTCCGTCTAATCCATCTGTCCATCCGTCTAATCCATCCTTTCGTCCATCCGTCTAATCCATTTGTCTTTCCATCCGGCTAATCCGTCTAATCCATCCGTCTGTCTATCCGTCTAATTTAACTGTCCGTCTGAACCATCCAATCCATCCGTCTGTCTAATCAATCCATCTGTCTAATCCATCCCTCTAATCCGCTAATTTATCTATCTGTCCGTCTATCTGTCTAATCCATCCATTAATTTGACTAATCCATCCGTCTAATCTATCTATTTGTCCGTCTATACATCTAATCCATCCGTCTAATCCATCCATTCATCTGTCTAATCCATTCTTCTAATCCATCTAGTCCGTCTATCTGTCTAATCCGTCTAATCCATCCATTCATCTGTCTAATCCATTCTTCTAATCCATCTAGTCCGTCTATCTGTCTAATCCGTCCATCTAATTCGTTTAATCCATCTGTCTATCCGTCTAATCCGTCCATTTAATACGTCTAATACGTCTGTCTATCCGTCTAATCCATCCATCCATCCATCCGTCTAATCCATCCGTCCGTCCATCCGTCTAATCCATCCATCTAATCTGTCCGTCCGTCTTGTCCGTCCGTCTAATCCATCTATCTGTCCGTCTTTCCATTTAATCCATCCATTTTGTCTGTCTAATCCATCTGTCTATCCATCTAATCCATCCATCCGTCTAATTCATCCTTCTAATCCGTCTAATTCATCCATCTAATCTATCTGTCCAATACATATATCCAATCTGTTTTAACCATCCATCCATCCTTCCATCCATTCATCCATCCATCCATCCACCTACCTACCTACCGACCTATCTGTTTGTCTAATCCATCCATCCATCTGATGGATTAGACAGATGGATGGATGGATTATCCAGACGGATGGATGGATAAGACGAATAGATGGATTAGATAGATAGATAGATAGATAGATAGATAGATAGATAGATAGATAGATAGATAGATAGATAGATAGATAGATAGATAGATAGATAGCTGGATCGATTAGACAGACGGGTAGGTAGATAAATAGATGGATGGATTAGACGGATGAATGGATGGATAGATTAGATAGATAGGTAGATAGGTAAGTGGATGGATGAATGGATTGATTAGATAGATAGATGAATAGATGGATGGATGGATGGATGGATGGGTGGGTGGATAGACGGATTAAACGGATGGATGGATGGATTCGATAGAAAGATAGGTAGGTAGGTAGGTAGATGGATAGATGGGTGGATGGATTAGATGGAAGGACGGATGGATGGATGGATGGATGGATTAGAGAGATGGGTAGGTAGTTAGGTAGGTGGATGGATAGATGGAAGGATTAGACGGATCGATGGATGCATGGATGTACGGATGGATTAGATAGATAGATGGATAGATGGGTGGATGGATGGATGGATTAGACGGATGGATGGATGGATTAGACAGAAAGATAGTTAGGTAGGTAGGTAGGTAGGTAGGTAGGTAGGTAGGTAGGTAGTGGATGGATAGATAGAAGGATTAGACGGATGCATGGATGTACGGATGGATTAGATAGATAGTTAGATAGATAGATAGATAGATAGATAGATAGATAGATAGATAGGTAGATAGATAGATAGATAGATAGATAGATAGATAGATAGATAGATAGATAGATAGATAGATAAGTGGATTGATGGATGGACTAGACGGATGCATGGATGGACTAGGCGGATGCATGGATGGATGGATGGATGGATTGATGAATGGATGGATAGGTAGGTAAATGGATGGATGGATTAGACGGATGGATGGATGGATGGATGGATTAGACAGATAGGTAGGTAGGTAGGTAGGTAGATGGATGGATGGACGGATGAATGGACAGATCAGACGGACGGACGGATAAGTAGGTAAACGGTTGGATGGATGGATAGGTAGGTAGATGGATGGATGGATGGATAGATGGATGGATTTATTAGACGGATAAATGGATAGATGGATGGATTATACAGATGGATGGATGGATGGATCAGATAGATGGATGGGTAGGTAGGTAGGTAAATCAGTCTAATCCATCGTAGGTAGGTAGGTAAATCTAATCCGTCTAATCCATACGTCCGTCCGTCTGTCCATTCGTCTAATTTACCTGTCCGTCTAATCCATCCAATATATCCAATCCATCCGCCTGTCTAATCAATCCGTCTGTCTAATCCATCTGTCTAATCTGTCTAATCCATCTTTCTAATCTATCTGTCCGTCTATCCGTCAAATCCATCCATCCATCCGTCTAATCCATCTGTCTAATCTATCCATCCTTCCGTCTAATCCGTCTAATCCATCTGTCTATCCGTCTAATCTATCCATTCATCTGTCTAATCCATCCGTCTAATCCATTTATTTGTCCCCCTATATGTCTAATCCGCCCGTCTAATCCATCTGTCTATCCATCTAATCCGTCCATCTAATACGTCCATCTAATATGTCTGTCTATCCATCGAATCCATCCGTCCGTCTAATCCGTCTAATCCATCCGTCTAATACGTCTGTCTATCCGTCTAATCCATCCATCCGTCTAATCCGTCCATCTAATCTGTCCGTCCGTCTTGTCCGTCTGTCTAATCCATCTCTGTCCGTCTATCCATTTAATCCATCCATTTTGTCCGTCTAATCCATCTGTCTATCCATCTAATCCATCCATCCGTCTAATTCATCTGTCTAATCTGTCTAATTCATCCGTCTAATCTATCTGTCCAATCCATCCATCCATCCGTCTAATCAATCAATCTATTTATCCGTCCGTCTGTCCGTCCGTCCATCCGTCCGTCCGTCCGTCCATCTATCTGTCTGTCTGTCTGTCTGTCTGTCTGTCTAATCCATCTATATCTTGTCCAGAACGACGTACAAAAGTGCTTTGAGTCTCTAGCAATGAATAAATCTACACTGTACGCTAGATTACAAACGTAATATAAATATAACTCTTGAATTCTACAAAGCAAACTTGGAAAGTGCTAATTTAAGTGTTTCAGGAAGAGGTAGGTCTTCAACTATTGCTTGAAGATAGCCAGGGACTCCGCTGTACGGACATCTAGGGCAAGTTCGTTCCACCACCTCAGTGCCAGAACAGAGAAGAGCCTTGAAGTATACTTACCTCTCATTCTGAGAGAAGGTGGGACCAGTCGAGCAGTGCTGGAGGATCTCAGACAGCATGGTGCAGTGCAAGGTGTGATGAGGTCTCCAAGGTAAGATGGTCCATTTTTGGCCTTGTAGGCAAGTATCAGTGTTTTAAATCTGATACGTGCAGCTATTGGAAGTCAGTGAAGGGAGGTTACGAGCAGTGGATGAAGGCGAGAGCAGAGATTAATGAAGAGTTATTCGGAGATCTTGACCTGGAGATGAATCACCTGGGCTGACTAGCAGTTCTGTTTTGCTGGGGTTGAGTTTTAGTTGATGAAAATATGTTTGTCAAGCATGACGAGATCCGAGTGGAAGCTGTGGTATTTGATGAAGGGAAAGAAAAGATGAGCTGAGTGTCAGCTGCATAGCAGTGGTAAGAAAACCCATGTGAGGATATGACTACACCAATGGAGTGGGTGTAGAGGGAGAAAATGAGGGGACCAAGTACCAAGCCTTGAGGGACACCAGTGGTGAGTCTGCACGGGGCAGATGTGGATACCCTCCATGTTACCTCGTATGAGCGACCTTCCAGTTAGGAAGCAAACCATTCCCATGCTGTTCCGCGGATACCGAGGCTCTTGAGGGTAGACAAGAGAGTCTTGTGGTTGACTGTGTCAAATGCTGCTGAAAGGTCCAGGAAGATAAGTACAGATGACAGCTTGACTGATCGAGCAGCATACAGTTTCTCAGAAACAGCCATTTCTGTGGAATGTGCCACTTTGAACCCAGACTGGTTTGGATCATGGAGGTTGTTTTGTGAGAGATAAACAGAGGTTATAAACAGTGCACTCCAGAGATTTAGAAAGAAAGGAGAGAAGTAATACCGGTCAGTAGTTGTTGATGTCTGATGGTCCAGAGCAGGTTTCTTTAAGATGGGAATGACCCTTGCTTGCTTGAAGGTAGTTGACACTTTAAATAAAGTAGGAGATGCATTGCACCATTTGGGATGAAATTTTTGGGATGAGTTTATGCCAGGTCTTCTTGCCCAACTTCTTTAAATGCTCTTATTGAACAGCATAATATTATATTATCTGTAAAATAACTTTTGCCCTATTGCTAGGGATTGCCACAACCCTCTGGGGCTGTAACTAAAGAGAGCAAAATTGGTAATGCTACTCTCTGATTGACAGGCAAAGGACGGTAACAACATTCGATCAATTCAAAGCAACAAAAGCCAATTGCAGGGTTCTGAGAGCTTATACTGCACATGTAAATGACTGCAGATAATGCTTTTCTCTGAGTGTGTTATGACTAGTTTATACTTTATGCACCAATTAAGAAAAAGAGTACAACACCTATACCCCCTATCACAAGGACACTGGGTAGAAAAGGTCCCCAGCACCGCTTGGACGACTCTTTAAACATGAGCTGCAACCTGTTACTGTGAAGGAAAATGTCCCAGTACCTAAGAAATGTGGGTGGCTGTGGCTTCCGGAGCAACATAGTGTTTTGTCTCCGACGTCACACAGGCGGGCGGTTGGAAAAGCCCGGTCCAACTAATCGGCTAGTCAAGTTAGCTTAGTTAGCATGTTAGTGTTAGCTTCGGGTCAGTCGTCTAATATGATCAAGTCCTATTTGCCTGAGTATATCATTCCTGTATCTTTGGTGCATAACTAGAGGATTTTTGTGGCTCTGTGCATTCCCTTGTTAGATTCCAAGGTGGGAGGGGAGCTGGAGTGATTAAACTAAGCAATATAAGTATCGTTCGGAAATAAGAACCTAAACAAAGGATGTTGGATTAAATCATGTATGACCGCTTTGATACTGGTCATGTTACCCTCAAAAACAAGAGAACTGGCAGGCATTTATACTTTTGGAATGCATCCTGCCTGACATTCCTCTAAGTAAGCGATCCTCATTTGCAGTACAAAAAACTTCCTTTGTTTGTATTGGGAAGGATCTTTGAGAGGAACCAGACTCAAAAAGGGAACCCAAATTCTTTTAATGCTCTGATTAAACAGCATAACATTGTATTCATCATAAAAATTGCATAAATTACTTTTGCACTGTTGCTAGTGGTTGCATGCTTAAAACCATGGTGATGCCACACCCCCCTGAGGCCGGATTTAAAGAGAATAAAATTGGTGAAGAAAAAATAAAGGAGAAAATTGGGGTTATTTTTGTTCTTTGATCCAGCAAGTGCCATGACCTAATACTGAAATACTGTTTGAATTGACTCATCATATAGAATTGCTCTGTGTATAGTTTGTTTTCATTCAAATAAGTCAGTTTTGCTGCTTTGTATACAAGTTCCATAGCACGCATACAATCGCCAGGAATGCTAGTACACCTTCAACCCCCCCGTGGGGACCCGGGGTAGAATAGGTCCCCAGCACCCCCTTGCTGATCGTAAGAGGCGACAAATGGGGCAACTCTTTTACCGTGAGCTGCAACTCATTACTGTGGAGGAAGGTGTCCTGGTATTTGAGGAATGCTTTTGGCTGCGGCTTCTCCAGGTCCAACACAGTGCTTTGTCTCAGACTTTTTCATAGACAGGCAGTGGGAAAGGCCCCAGTCCAAACAATCGGATAGTCAAATCTTTCCCTGGAGGGCATTGGCCTTGGGTCAATCAAGTAATTTGAACTTTTAACTATTAGCCCTAGTACATCACCCCTGTATCCTTGGTGCATAACCAGTGGATTTCCGTGACTCTGAGCATTCACTTGTTGGACTCTGAGGTGGGTGGGGAGCAGGAGTGATGAAACAAAGCAATATAAATATGGCTCGAAAAATGTTGGATCAAAACCTGGATAACTATTCTGATGCTGGTTGTGTGCCTTCTCAAAAACAATGTTCTTAATGTTATGTGTTACATTATGTATCTGCTCTGAGCCTTTTCCTGTTTGCAGTGGTAATAGACAGGTTGTTGGACGAGGTGACAGGAGTCAGACAAGAGTCTCCATGGATCACGATGTTGTAATTTGTGGTTAAAGTAGGGAGCAGATTGAGAGGAACCTAGAGAGGTGGAGGTGTGTGCTGAGAGAAAGGGAATGAAAGTCAGTAGGAGCGAGACAGAGTACATGGAGAGTTGTTAGAGAAATGTATTCATTCAATATTTTTTTCAATTTAATTTTACAAAGTGGTATCAAAAGTTTCGAGACTATCTTTGTTGACAAGAAACTGCTTTATTAAACACATGTTAACACAATATCACCTTCAAAATAGTCCTCTTGCTCAGCAATACAGTGCTCACAGTGTTCCTGCCATTTCTGTAAAGTGTCCTATCTATATCTTCGGTAAGAGGGCCAAGTCCACAGGAGCCAAATCTGTCAAGTGGGGTGGGTGGGGAAATGAGATCATGTTGTTTTCTGTGAGAATTTCATATGTGAGGAGAGCCCTGTGACAGAGTGCGCACGCGGTCAGAATTGCAGACGTTGTAATGCACACTATCAGAAGAAAATGCAAGTTGCATAGCTCCTGATGTACACAGGACGATGTCTTTTTGCACATTGACTTATGAAGGTTAATGCTCTGAGTAACTATGCGTGCAGGTCTGTTACAAATCTAGTCTCAAAACTTTTTGATACTCCCCTATATTTCTATATTGCTTTTCACAATGGATACTATCTCAAATAAATTTTACAGAAAGTTGAAAGTATATAAAACTATTATATATAAAAGAGTATATAAAATAATATTGAGTGACAATCTCAGTGAACAAAGCCAAATGCAAGTTTCTTAAATCTCATACATGCAGAAGACTGCAGATTATGCTTTTTTTGAGTGTTATAACTAGATTATACTTGATGCACCATTTTGCCTGTTAGCTTTTACCTCCCTCTTGTGTGACTGTCAAAAAGTTAGCTGGTGATCATTACTATGGTCAGTTCCACGGTGGCTGTACAATCACCAGTCAATTTATTAGGAACGACAGTACACCTACAACCCTCTGTGGGGACATGTGGAAGAATAGGCCCCCAGCACCCCCTTGCTGATCTTAAGAGGCGACAAATGGGGCGACTCGCTTGCCAACATGTTAGTAAATGTCCCTGATAAAGTCTGTTAACATCCAGAACAACACAGTAGTAAAGGAGTATTCTGAACCAGAGAATTACTTCAGGATATGAATAAAGCTGGAATATTGTCTGAACTAAAAAAGTAAGATGTAATAAATGTTAAAAAAAAAAAAAAAGAATATCAAAACAGGCCTATATATATATACTTACCCTTAATAAACCTAAACTATCTGAGAGAATTCAACTAAGAAACCTAAGCTTTCCTTGTCAGCATTTACATCCCAAACCCACTGAGATGTTTTAAAAATTTGTCCATGGCTTTGCCAGTTGGAAAAAAAAATCAGCCGTTCTGCTACAAATGTGAAGAAGGAAAACATGGACTAGACTGTACAAGACCATTGAAATGTAGCAACTGTTTGGCAGGGAGTCAGATTTGGAGATTCTGTTAAGTGAACAAAAATGTGTGTATATGTTAGTTTCATTTGTGGCTTATTTGTGGCTGTCGTCATGCATCACACAGATCTGGCAAATGGACGCATACTGAAAGTAAAACCTAGTGTTAAATAATTGCTAATGTAATGCTGATAGAAAAAATTTGTATAAAATTGTATCTCAATTAATATTTAATATTATTATGGATATTTACAATCAGCCCATGTCTCATAAATACTACAGACACATAAATACCTGTTTAATAATGACATGTTTTCATTTAAATACCTCAGTTTTTCTGCTTTGTCCAACAGATGGCAGTGTAGTTTTATACATTACTGTGATCTGTTTCACAGTGGCGATACAATCACCAGTCTTTTTAATTGGAACACCAGTACACCTTCATCCAGTTGTGTGTGAAATTCCCAGGAGATCAAAAGTTTGTAAAACATTCAAACCTTCCGATCTGGCAGCAACAAACATGCCACATTTAGTCACAGAGATCCGTTTTCTGCAGTTCTGATGTCTGATATGAACATTAACTGAAGCGCTTGGCCTGCATGATTTAATGCATTATGCTGCTGCCACGTGATAGAAGAATAGATTACATCATAAATGAACAGGTGTGCAGGTGTTTCTGTTAATGTAGATGGTGGGTGTAAGTATACTGTAGCATCATTTAAATTAAATTCACTGATTTTATTTATTTGATAATTGAAAATGTTACATCTGCAATTTGATTAGATGCACAAGAGAAAGGAAGGTTGGCCTAAAGTACTCTTTTTAGGTTCTAGGTTTGCTGAACCTGTAACACTATAGTGAATAACTAGAATCAATTTATATATATATATATATATATATATATATATATATATATATATATTATATATATATATATATATATATATATATATATTTATATGTATGTATGTGTGTATATATATATATATATATGTATATATGTATATATATATATAAAACACTTTGTTCCATTTTGTTTCCTTAACTGTGTCAGTAACTGTGCCACTGTTTTTTTTTTTTTTTCTTATATATATTTTCAGTCCTTAAGAAAAGTTTAATAGTATATATTTTTTAGTAATAAAATCTTTGTAGTAAATTTAACAACAGACAACTGATAAATTATAAGCATCTAATAAATATTAGACTCGTTGCTCAGACCTTACATAGACTGGCAGTTGTAAAGGCAAAGGCCAATCAATCAGCTAGTCGAGTTTTGCCTTGCAGTGCTTTGGCTTCAGGTCATTCGGGTAATAGGAACTTCTAGTCCTATTTGCCCGAGTATATCACCCCTGTTACCATAGTGCATAACTACAGGATTTCCATGGCTCTGTGCTTCCCTTGTTGGAGTGATTTAAAAAACCCTAAAGGAAGAATGTTGGATCAAATCCTGAAGGACGGCTCTGATAACATTGATACCGGTTGTGTGCCCCCTCAAAAACAATGTTATATGTAACATTAAGGATCAGCTCTGAGCCTTTTTCTGTTTGCAGTGATAATTGGCAGGTTGATGGACCAGGTCAGACAGAAGTCCTTACTGGATTATGATGAAAATAAAAAAAATAGAGGACAGATACTGGTAGAGTGCACCAAGAAAATTCACGCTGAGAATCTGATGCGTGCAAACATTTTAACAAATTTAACAACATTTAACAAACATTTAACAACTGTCCCTATTAAGGTCTGTTACTATCCAACTCTAAACAGTATTAAAGGAGTAATTTGAACCAGAGACTACAGTATATGGATAAAGCTTAAATAGTGTGTTATTTTTGTTCCAGTAAGTGCCATGACCTAATACTGGATTACTGTTTGAATTTTCTAATCATTTAGAATTATTATTATGTGTGTGTGTGTGTGTGTGTGTGTGTGTGTGTGTGTGTGTGTGTGTGTGTGTGTGTGTGTGTGTGTGTGTATGTTTAAATATTTATATATACACACACATATATATATATATATATATATATATATATATATATATATATATATATATATATATATATATATATACATACAAAAAAAACAAAAAGCACTGTATTAAATGCCTCTGCTACGAACTGATGCAATATATATATATATATATATATATATATATATATATATATATATATATATATATATATATTGCATCAGTTGCATCAGTTATTGCATCAGTTATTGCATCAGTGCATCAGTTCGACTAGTGTAAAAAACAAAAAGCACTGTATTAAATGCCTCTGCTACGAACTGGTGCAATATATATATATATATTGCACCAGTTCGTAGCAGAGGCATTTAATACAGTGCTTTTTGTTTTTTACACTAGTCGAACTGATTGTAGTGTAACACTTAACTACTTTTAAACACTTAAACTAGCTCATCTGGCAGCAACATCCATATAGGCGTATACGTTTGCTGAGCCTGCAACACTACAGTGAAAGACTATAATCAAATAATCAACTCTGTCTTTGTGATTAGAGCAGATTACCATTTGCTCTGCTGAAGTCACACACACACTGCTTTACAAGTCTTTTGGCCTAAAGGAAAAATGTGTCTTATCTCTTATTTTTTTTTAAAAGCATGCTAGTTGGAGACAGATTGTGTTGTGATAAGTGAACAAAACTGTATGTATGTGTTAGTTTACAGAGACATGCAGAACAGGGCGTCAGCTTCTCACTTCATAAGCAGCTTTTACTTAACTTCAGTTTCTTGCTGTTAATAAAACAGAAATCTGCATACTTTTTATCTGATACAGAGTGCAGATACTTTCTACTAATGGACATCACAACAAGATTCTCAAAGTTCTCAAGGCTCTTATTTAAACGAGATTACAAGGGGTCTGAAATAATTTATCACTTAATTGGTAATCAATGTTCTGTGTAATATGAAGGATCAGCTCGGCATTGGTGATGGACAGTTTGATGGACATGGTCAGATGGGAGTCTCTGTGGATGATGTTTGCGGATGATATTGTAATTTGTGGCAGTAGGGAGCAGGTTGAGACAAGCAAGAGAAGGAGAATGAAAGTCAGTAGGAGAAAGACTCATCCGAGTTTAAATACCTGGGGTCAACTGAGCAAATTAATGGAGAGTGTGTTAGAGAAGTGAAGAAATTATGCAGTGCCATGAAGAAGGAAAAGAGAAGGCAAAGGAGGAGGTTTATGTATGTGGTGAGGGAAGACATGCAGGTGGTCGGTTTAAAAGAGACGGATCTACAGGACAGAATGTTATGGAGACAAATGATCCACTGTGGCAAACCTTAATGGGAGCAGCCAAAAGAAGACCTTTTTTTCTGCTTTTCTCCCTTATACGCAGACCACACAGCCATTTTATATAGTACAAAACCTTTATTCCTTTACAGGAGAGATGTACAAAAATAGAGTCTACATGATGTTTTACAGTGAAATTGAAGACACAGTTGAATAATAATAATAATAATAATAATAATAATAATAATGGCTTTGCATATTAAACTGAGTTTTGATGCAATACAATATAAATTACATTATATTTATCCGTGTGTGGATAAATCATTTGTTTTGCATTGTGGTGCTTAAAACCTGATACGAACACATTGTTCCTTTCCTTAACTGTGTCAGTAATGTTTTTTCCCTTACATACATTTACAGTCCTTAAGAAAACATGAGTAGTAATTTTAACAACAGACAGCTGATAAATTATAAGCATCTAATAATTATGGAAACAAACATACAAATATAATGATAAATAGATAAGTTATATCTAATAAACCTTTCCCCATAAATAAAGCAGGGGATGCATAGCATCCAGTGGGGAAGAGGTGGGCATCATTCAGACTGTTCTGACACAAGAACAACAATTAGTCGTGCTCAGAACAATCCAAAAACAACGAGCATGTCAATTACAGCGTCCTTTACACGTTCACAGGATCCACACTCACCAAAAGTATTTTCCTCTTTAGAGCGAACGAGGATTCCCCCAAAACAAAAAAAGGTTTTAAATAATTTCTTTAATGAATTAACTTCTTTAGCCCTGTAGCTCCAGTGTAAAAACTAACAGAGCAAAACTTTGGACATTTGTTGACTAATTTGATTTAAGGAAAATTCTGTGTACATTATTTTTAGACCAATTCTTTTAAAACGAGATAGAATAATGCAGAACGCAGCACAAATTCTAACCTTCAGCATGCAAACAAACCTTACATGCAAATAAAAGAAATGGATAAGGTTTATTTTCTTCTCATAGACCACATATACGCTTTAAGTTATAATACTGTTTTTACCATCCCTTGTTTTTAAAAGGACATCATGTTGCTTTTTTTATTTCTTTTATCTGTTTTAGTGTGTGTATGTGTGTGTGTGTATATGTGTGTATATATATATATATATATATATATATATATATATATATATATATATATATATATATATATATATATATATATATAGTTTGTTTCTGTTCAGTATGATTACAGTGTAATTAGAAAATGTAGCCATATTCTTTATAAGCAAATTAACATTCTCGAATATCTAATCAGACTGGATGACAGCTCATTTGCATGAAATTAAACTTTTGCTGAATGTTTGTGGCTGATCTGTGTCACAACCTTCATGCACCACACAGACCAGGCAAATTGGACCCATACTGAAAGTTGAAGCCTTCAGTGATTCTGACATTTGAGACTTCAATTGTGCTCCTGAAGCTATGGAATAGTTCACAATATGGTAAATGGAAGCAAGAGTGAACTGACACACATTGGTAAAAGCAGTATTATGCTGACATATAACAATTGAGTCAACGTTGCTTGGATTTTTCTTTTGATGTCTTTATGTTGGACAAGTCTGCATGGTGAGACCACCTAATCACATCTTTAGTTTCCAATTCCCTTCATGTAAATGTAATTGGTTTATATAGAAGTAAAGCACCACAATGTGGATATAAAATAAAGAAAAAGTGAGCATGGCTTGTTTAATCGGTGTGTGTTCCGACATGAAACGAACAGTGAACATAAAATACTGTCGGTATGCAAATGTTGAAATTAGATTTGCATTCAGCATTGAAAATGCTTTGCTTTAAACTATGAATGGGTTGATGACACACCCCTCACTTGTTACAGCCACATCAATCCGATATCACAATTAAACCTGTTTAAAAACATTGGAGGGGAATAACATTAGGTTTAGTAATATTGTTAAACAAATATCTCTGACTTTGTTCTAACTTTGTTTGTTTCAACTAACTAAGCACAAATCAAGTCATGTTTCTACTGACATACTGACTATTCAAGATTTTTATAAATATCCTGAATGACAAGTACACATCTCTGGGACACGTTCTTATTTTACCATGAATAATAGTAGTGACACAAGCTATGAAACAATTATCGAATTTTAGTTTAAATTAAATTTTTCAATTATGCGCTAAAGGAATTCCTTTCCGTCAAGGTTAAAAAATAACATATACAATCACCCAAATTAAAATTTTATAGCTGCATCTGCACATTTAAAAAGTGAACTGTGTCTTTTAGATACACAAACTAGACAAGCCATGTAATGCTTCATCTTGAACATATATATATATATATATATATATATATATATATATATATATAATATATATATATATATATATATATATATATATATATATATAATGCCAATTGGATGATTTAACTGAACCTGAATTCATAGTCATAGACAAACCTTTGTAGAAACAAGACAAAAAATATAATGCATATCATAATTAGATCCCAAGCTGGTACAATAATAAGAGAGCTGTGATTAAATAAAATCAACAATGCAGAAAAGCCACTGAGGTAATAATGTGAGGAAATAAGTATGTTACTGGTGCTTCAACAAGTTCATTGTTATCAATCCACCAGAATCAGGACTTACCTTTAAAAAAAATAAAATAAAAAAATGCTCCCTAGAGTAAAATAGTTGCTAATGTAGCAATACGTGAGCCTATGCTGATGTGCATCCTGGCTGAGGTGAAGAAGAGGCTGCATGTGTCTTCTAAAAAGCTGGACTCATTTCAAAGTGTAAACCACCCAGACGAATAGCATGCTTTAGCATACTCTACATGTTGCATGTGCTGACATGGTAGAGCTGTCCTCTAAGGTTTCTAAAATAAAATAAAATATGATGTGTTCTTATTTGGGTCAACATTTAATACGTTTTACGGTTCCTGGATAAAAAGGTTAGGCAATTATCACGATAAATATTTAATATCATGTTGAATATATAAAATCAGCCCATGTCTCATAAATACTACAGACATATGAATGACTGTTTAATAACTTAATGACAGAGGCTGTTATTTTATAAAGGGAAGGTGAAATGTAATATACTGTGTGTGTGTGTGTGTGTGTGTGTGTGTGTGTGTGTGTGTGTGTGTGTGTGTGTGTGTGTGTGTGATTTCTGTTATTCCACAGTATAAACCATTCTTCAAGTCTGTGGTTCCTAGTGTCCAAAAATATACTCTTCAGTACATTTTTTCCCCATTACTTTCTTTCTCACATGAATCAGTTCATATTCCATACAGCATCAGATGTGCATCCTTTCCACTGTGACAGGAAAGCACAATCGCTTGCACCTTTATTATTATACCTTTATCTTCTCTGTTGCACCTTGTTCATGGCACGTAAGCTGCATCTGTCGCATTGCTCCTTATAAAACAACCAGCTCAGCTCTCGATCTGAGGTGCCAGAAGAGATAGAACTTCGACATATTCTTGTCTTCGTCCTTTCTGGAGTTTTTTTATTTTTTATTTTTTTTATTTATTTCCCAGTTTTGCCCAGCTGCTCCCCCTCTCACCCCACACAGCTGCAGTTGGCTGCTGAGAGCCACCGGATGGTCTGCCAGTTTGTTTGGGTGTCCATGAAAGACACTGCCTCAAAGCGTGTAGGCCTGCAGCATGGATGAGTGCTCACATCACGGCCCAAGATGTTGCCCTTCTCAGTCAGAATTTTAAGCGCAATGTCATAGTTCCTTCGCGAGCTCATGCACGTCCCCACACAGTATTTAAAGAGCACGATTTCGTCTGAATCATAGCCGAGGCCCAGGTCACGAACACGCATCTGTTTCTTCTCAAGGTGACAGTCCTGGTTCAGATTTTCTCGCTGACGCTTACGGTTCTTGCGTTCTTTGCGGGATTTTCGATAAGCTTCAGAAACGTCTGCTAGAGATCGATGCCATCTGGCCCTGTATTCCTCTCCTTCCTCTGCCAAGGATGGATCTATATATTGAAGGAATGAAACACAAATGGTTTAAGAACACCCCAAATATCTTTCTTTCGAAAATCAAAACTGGTCTAAGCCTTTTAAAGTTTTGCTGTATGTGTTTTTCCTGAAGTGTACATATGAGGATGCACAGGAAAAATTGTTTTTTAAATCGTAGATGAAATTATATTAGTATTGGTTATATGGGTATTATTATTAAATGTGCAGTATATAACAATGCTTTTTGTATCTGTAAAATCTCATTGTCTGTTTATACTTAAAATATTCCTAAGTGCATGTGCTATTGATATGATATTTAGATTTTGATGTAAAAAGTATAAAGGATGCTGAAGATCTTAGATCTTAGATTAGAGCTTCTCTTTTATTTTGTTACATAACGAACTATATGAATTCATAGATCACATAAAGAAATCTAGTTTTAGACACGATGGAAGTTCTAATGTTTTTTTCCCAGTCCAGCATTTTTTTCATTATTCAAAGTATTCATTATTTCACTACTTAGATACCAAACCTTTAATTTTACATCAATATTTTTTTATTGTATTGCAGTTTATAACATCTTTTTTTAAATGTGCTTAAAACATTTGCACAATTCTGTATGTAATTAGATGCGTGAGGAATGTCTGGCCATCTGGGATTTTAAGGCATTAATAATTTATGGACAGCGGCATACAGCAGAGGAGAAATAGTGAGAGCAAGTCAAACTATGCATGTCAATGACATGAAGACATGAATGGTGAAATTCACACAAGTAGCCATGTTGTGTCAGAATAAGGAATACATCTTTATTCATAATTTTTTTTTATATTGAGCTCGAATGATCTGTACCCTCAGGTACCATATATTCTAGGGCTGCACCTACCAATCTAGTATTCTACCGATTAGTCCAACTTTTTCTTCATTAAAGAGCAGTATTTAATATAAAAGGAGAAACTAAAATAAAATAAACAAGTTACTTGTTTCCTTTTTAGAAAAATTTACATTCGTATTGTTGAAATCGCACACAAGAATATCTTAAAAAATATATATATAAACTTGTTTGGTGCATTTAATTGCCATATGACATAAAAATACAAATATATAAATTAAAATGTTTTATTTCAAATTACTTGAAAAAAGTAAACACACTGTATGGTGTTTTATTTTATTTATTTTATTTATTTTAAAATGATCCCAAACTTTGGAAACTTTCTGTTGTGTACTTTGGCCTGAAACTTTTCCTTGCGATATTTGGTCAGCTTGTGAGTCACGCTTCCACAGCTAATATGTGTAGAGCATAAAAGTAAAATTTGTGTGAAGTTCCAGCACTTAGCAACTCTTCCATGGAGGACAACTATCTTAATGTCTGATATAATAAACCCCTCTTCTTGCTGAGAATTCACATGCTTTGAGGACAAGCCACATCACGCTTTAGCACCTAATGACAGGAGGTTAAAACATCGGTAGCTGAGGACAAAACAAAAATATGAATCAGAATTCTCCCCAAGGCAGAAATCTGAGTAATTTGCTTTCCAGAAGCAATCCAGAGAGCAATTTGCTGTGTCAAAACCTGTCACAAACAAAATTCAAATCATTCTATTTATTCTTTCTGAGAATACATATATATTTAACACTGAATACATGACATATATTGAATAATATAAGGCACTTCGAATAATATTGAATAATATAAGGCTGACTATGGTAGTTGAGGGTTAAAGATCTAATTTACCTGCTTACATCATTGTAGATCATTTTTACAAATCAGCTCTACAGAAATCTGGATATACTGTAGATGTAGATTTCTAATTATCAGACTGTGACGGTGGAAGAGAAAACCTGACATTCAGGGGTTCACATTCAAGTTACAACAGCAACGACATAAACTCTGCAGTCCAACTCTACACAAAGTCCCCATGGTGGCACCAGAAAACAACAGTATAAAGCTTACATGAAAAATGTACTCAAGTATGTACGCATTTACTAGAGGATCAATCTCACAGGGCTAGTGGCTTTCCAGTGGCCTGGCAGTGTTCCTTTCAGATCTAAAGTAAGCCCGAGGACAGGGAGCGGCACAGGAACTGTGTAATTGCCATTAAGAGAGATGCAGCTTAGGAGTTTTTGTGTAACAATTATTGTTTTTTTAAATACAAAATTAAGAAATCTAGCACAGAACACAAAGTACTTAACATCAAACAATTAGCAGGAAAGAAGAAGCTTTGACAGGTCAATCAGGTTATTCTCTCTCCTTGTAGCTTGCTGCTGCTCAGCTGTCTCACCCTCCGTCTCACCCTCTGTCTCACCCTCTGTCTCACCCTCTGTCTCACCCTCTGTCTCACCCTCTGTCTGGCTCTGAACTTAAACTTAATTCATATTAATTGAAACAAGGTATTTTTTTATTTTTGTGACAGTTTGACAACTACAATTTTAAAATGTTTGGAAACATTATAAAAGCGAGTCAAAGGACTACTTAAAAATACACAAGGGTGATTTTTTTTTTTTTTTTGCTTAAATGTTTCTCTTTGATCTCCCAGGAGAGACATAATCCTGATTCTTGGCTGAGTTTCATATTATTTTGTAATATATTAGTAATAAGACTTAATGAACCCAAACGCTAAATGCTAAATGTAAAAGTTAACCAATAGTTTAATTTCCACCTAGTGTACATCTCCACCAATGCCTATTAAACACACATTCATTTTAGTTTGTCCAAAATACTTTGACATAATTGTACAGCAAAGTAAAATGCACATCTCTTCGAATATACACTAAAATGTTTGTAAAAATTTTGTAAAATTGCCAGTATATTTGAATAAACTTATTTAACTTGGTAGCTCTTAGCTACAGGTCGACCGATGTGGGGGGTTTTCTGGCCAATGACCGATATTCTTTTTTCCCCCCTTCATCTCATAAAATGTAATAGTTAACAAATAGGACATGATACAAAAATTAGTTGCTTAAATTAAACATTTATTAAACCACACAAGCCTCTCCAATAAGTGCACTTGTTACTAGGTTTTGGTCCCAGAGCCCACGTGTAGCCTAAACTACAGCTGGTTGAAGGATCTTTAACAAAACAGATCCAAAAACTTACTCTTCTTCTCTCTTTAAAAATGTTATCCTAATTCTCTCTCTCCAAATGTAATTCTTATTCTCTCCAAAAATGTTATTCTCATTCTCTCTCCAAAAATGATATTCTAGTTCTCTCTCCAAAAGCAGTACCATATATAACCAAAGAAATATTAAAGGCTAGATTAAGAACGAATGATAAGAACCTAAAGCCCAGGACACCCCAAGCTGACGCTTTGCCATCAGGGAATGTCAGTGGTGTTTTGAGTGTCGGTTGGCTTTAGTTTTATTGCTCGGACGGCATCAGCTGTTTTTTGGCATTTCTGCATGTTGAGCAGCGAAGCTCGTAGGCCAGAAAGAGAACGCTGATTAGCTATTTAGCTTAGCTGATGTCATTCTTGCTCTTTATGCAAATTAGCAGACATGATTGAAAAAGACTACAGGAATCCGTTAGTAACGATCGCGGTAGGTGGAAACGCTGCTTGCTTTTTATATTCTCAGTTCTAGCTCTTCTGGTTTCCCTGTTTGGATGTGGAATAGAGATTACTGCCACGGTTCGGTATGTCAGATGCACCCGCCTAATAATCAGCCTAATTTGCAGCCCAATCGGCAGATGCCGATTAATTAGAAAAATCGGCCCGAATGATTAGCAAGCATTTTCGAATTAATCGGCAAAGGCCGATTGTGCTGCAAATTAGGCTGATTCTCGACCTCTACTCTAAGGCCTGTGTGTGATTTAACTGAAATCAATGATAAAAGGAGATATAAAATACTGGGGCCTTTTGTTTTAAAAGACAGGAGAATTAAGCTCAGGTCTTTTAATTTTTAATTATTACTTTGATTAGAAACAATTAAAACAACAAGGCGATACCTAGGGCTGAAACCTGCTTTGTCTGAAAAACACTTCGATGGTCTAAGCCCATAACCTTTAGATATTATAAAATTCATAGTACCTAATCCTTGTGGCTAGAACTCCCTTTGTCCTGCGTCTTAAAATGGAAATACCACAGAAAAGTCGTAAATAATGTCTATAGAACTTAGAACTAAAATTAGAGTACCCTCACAAACATCTGACCTGACTCAGAAGGGAACACAATGTTACATTCATAACTTCTTATCATAATCTGATCATGTTTGAATGATTTAACATATTGGCTAACAGCACTAAATGCCGATGGCAACAAAACAAAATTGTCAACAGCATCAAAGAACAAGATCCGTTTGAAAGATAACAATCATGCGGTTCAAAACATGGGTTTCGGTTACCTAGGACCACCTGGTCTTTTTGCAGGCCCTTGTAATGTAACTAAACCCATAGTAAGCATGCTGCACTGGTTTTTATTCCTGAGATTTCCACACAGATGAGTCACCAAAAGTGGTGGATTCATGACATTTATATTCAACTCTTCAGCAGACATAATTTACCATAAGCTGCAGTCTTTACATAGTTTGATTCTCAACCGCTGAGTGGCCTTACTGATATACAGCGTATTTATAGATCTTTAGTCATTTTACATTACTTAAACAAATTGGTGTAGTTTCCACTGCAGACAGGAAGAACATGTCCACACACATTCTTAAATCCAGTTTTGAAAATCAGCCCGCCCTCTAAGAAATTCGGAGTTTAAGTTAATCAATTACATGTGTATGGTAGAGCTGTAGAGGTGGAAAGTGACAGTTCAATTTATGAATTTATCAAACAGACAATTTACAAAGTCTGCTTTATTACTTGCACCTGCTTAAAGTAATTGTACTTATTTTTAAAAATTTTTAATTCAAAAGAAAAAATCTCTACCTTGGCATTCATCATTTTTATCATTGGAGTTATCATATCATCATCATAGCGCAATAGACTAAGCTGCCACTCCTGGGGCTTTAACATAAATGTAAGTCGCTCTAGGATAATTGTAAGTCGCTTTAGACAAAGGCGTCTGCTAAAAGAGGCACTAATTACCCATCAGTAACTAGTAACAGACTGTATATTTGTATACTTATAAATCAAGCAATACATTTACCAGAGTATTAATTCACATCACATATTTCATACCACTGTAGAGCTAGGCAATAAGACAATATGATCTTGCAAATGATTCTGTGAAATAACATAAAACCATGGGTTTTGTCAAAACCTAGTGATGTTACTAATGTTTAAGAATAGCATGATAGCAATTATTTTAGTTGTTTAAGGTGGTACAGCTCTTCTGCTAGCACTATAAAATAATATACTACATAGACTAAGCTAAATACAGTGCATTCAAAAAAGTATTCAGTATTTTCGAATCGATGTTGCAGCCTGATACTACAATCAAATCCACTTGTCTTTCCTCATTAATCTACACTCAGTAGTCCATAATGACAACATAAGTGTAAAAACAGAGTATTAAAAATGTCTAATTTATTCAAACGAATGTACATAAATATTCAGACCCTTTACTCTTTTCACTTTTTCAAAATCGGGTACCAAGTGTAGATTGATGAGAAAATTAATTTAATTATTGAAGTATTTGGCTGTAACATAACAAAGATGTAAATACTGAAGGGAGTCTGAATACTTTCTGAATGCACTGTACTGTAAAACATATGTATTCAAAAATACCGTCATGTATTTTAATATAATAGTCTTTTTTGCCGCACACCATTAATATATATGTTAAAGTAATACATAGTGCATTCCTTATACAATATTATGTACAATACAATATAATACAGTATGGGGTGATTGATAAAAGCCTTTTGCTTTAATACTGTACATACATTTTCAGTTGTTCAATGCTTCCTGAGCAAATGCAAGCTCTGGTAAAAAACAATAAATAGTTCAAACTCTCAGTAAAAAAATTGCCAAATGTAAAGAATAATAAACAACAAGCAATCTAAATGCCTACCATGTGAGTGTCAATGTTCTACCACCCCAAAATATTTAGTCAAAAGTCCTAAAACAAAAAAACTATGATATAGAGGGTGTGGAAGTTTTTGCTTAGACTTGGGCCTTACCATAAAGTGCAGCCCATGTTGGTCTTTGTTCTTTTTGGGCCATCAGTGTAGTGGAGTGTGATTCTTCTCTCTCCTCCGCAAGTCTTTTCCCATCCACAATCTCCAGCAGACACACTGTCATTAGGAAAAAAACCTGTAACCACATGAAATTACACATACATGTGACTGTATTGGGGAAAAAAACATTAAAACCAGAAATAAACAGATGAAACAGAATATTTATGGCATACGAATACACAGTTGGGATGTATGAGTATAGCAGGTAGCATATTTATGGAACCATCATGCCTCTAATGTTTAGTCAGCTAATTGTTAAATTTTTAGCAGGTGCAATTTTTTTGCATCTGAAACGTTCAAATGTTTAACTTTTTTAACCTAAACAAACATCTGATCAACAAATAGCACAACTTAATTAAACTAATGATTTAAACTATTTTATGACAGCAAAGTAGCACTGATTATCACTGTATTGTTTAATGTTTTGATTTATTATTGTTTAATTTTTGGATTTCAATTTAGCAGCTCATATAAAAAAAATATCACCAGCTGCCCGCATTTTTTGTTTTTCCTCTCGCAGCTGGAACAATTTTAGAGACAAAAGATGTTGTCACTGCAGTTGTCACCTCGTTCGACATACTATAACGAGATGTAAACACTGCCTTTCCAGCATTTGTATGTGATAGCAAGTGGGCAGATTAGATACTGTGTTCTTTTTAGTTTTTTAAACATGGAAGATCTTGGATTGCAGCTTGTGCCATACAAACAGTGATTGTCATAAAGTGTTCTTGATCATATTAGCAATATTAAAGTCAGTCTGGCAACCTGCCCACAATATTACAAAAAAAACCCCTCTTAGAACACGCTTGTAAAATCAGCTATACCAGTTATATGCAACACGATACTAGACAAGGGTTTACTCCGTCATCATGAATGACTCTTAATCAGTTTATTGTGGATTAGGTACATGATAATATCTGAATGAAACAGAGTATGAACTTCACAGAGTGTAGAGTGTAAATAAAAAACAGAGCAGCTCTGTATTCCATGAAATATAGTCAGTTTAAAGGCAGCAGCCAGGCTAACGTATCGACTGACAAGGTCAGACAGGAAAATCCTTGGACTATGAAGTTCGCAGATGATACTGTGATTCGTGGTGAGAGTAGGGAGCAGGATGAGACAAGCCTGAAGACTTAGAGGTAGGGAAGGCAAGAGAAAAAGAGAAAGGCAAAGGAGGAAGTTAATGGATGTGGTGAGGAAAGACCTGCAGGTGGTTGGTTTAAAAGAGGCAGATGTAAAGAACAAAGCAATATGATGGATGAGGAAGAAGAAGTCAAGCTAATATAACAATAATAAACTAAATAAAGTTCCTGAAAAGAACAAATGTATAATATAAATAAACACAAAAGCCTGATTAGCTATAATTCAGGGCAACAAGCTATAAAGTCGAGCTTTAGAGTAAATCCTAAATTACTACACAAATATTACATAATTTACAAATCCTACAATAATTCAAATAAATACGCCAATATGTTTTGTGTGGACCGATGCTGTAACCATAGAATATATAGGTTTGATGTGAAGCTTTTGCCCTGCTTGTGTGTGGCAGTAAAAAAAAGAAAAATAATAATAAACAGCCCAACAACTTTTTGGTGTTATCCAATAAACAAACTGTTTACACTTTTGTTAGACTTTACCACTGATTTCAAACTGATGTTTGACATGTCGTCTGGTTTGTGTTTATAGGTCTCTCCTCATTCAAGTAAATAGTAGCCTGATCTTGTATGAATAGAATTAACTGTCTAGGACTGCTGCCAAGGCCACCAAGTGGACATGCTTTACTTCTGCCAAAATCACCTTACTAATGTTTACATGACACTTACTATCTTGTTCTGCAGTAAACATTTGCCTATTTTGTTTTCCCACGTTGTGGGACATTTTTTCCACTATCACGTTAATGCACTGTTCAAGCCTAATCTTCTGTTCAAATTCTCTATAACTTTGTTTTATTATTTTTCTTTCAACTTTTCTGAAATTACTAATTCAGTCTGCAGGTGTTTTACAATAAGTTACAAAAGTTTTCTTTCATTTCTTTTTATTTTAATTTATATTATATAAGTGTGTTTAGCTGATGTGAAGAATTAATGAAATATCAGCATTGATTCAGACCCTCTCCATCTCCATCTGTCTTTATTTGGCCCATACTTTCTTTATATGGCCATAGCTTCCTGTCCTTCTGTTGATCTTCAACTGATTGTGTTCACCTGTTGTTAATTTCTGCCTTTAGTTTTTCAGAATTATATCCTGTGTGTTTTCCTTGTGTGGTTATGAAGTTGTGCACATATATGTTTATGTCACAAAGCCATGTGTTTTCTGGTCCTATCTTTGCTTCTATCTCCTTATGTTTCGCTTTTTTGCTGGTCTTGATCCTGGCCTGTTTATCTCTGTTTTTGCCAGTGTGTACTCCTTCCTAGTGAACTGGTGATGATTATTAAAACAGATCTAATAAACATGTTTTGTGTAGGCCCATGTGTCTCTCCCACATCCTCCCCTTACAACAGGTACATTACACAATCAAACCGGTCTGACAGACTATAGAATTCCTTAATCCTCCTTAAAAAGGATTCAACTCATCTCTGATAGCATGGATATGATGAATAAACATAAAATGTCTTAAAGGCACAGCTAATACTTTGATCATTTGTTACATGCACCAGTAAAATTATGATTTATAGCAGTTTTCCTTGCAATTCTTTGTGATAATTCAATCATTCGTTCAGCATCGTTAACCGCTTTACTCTGGTCAGGGCTGTGGTAACATTCGTCTTTTTGAATGACATTCTGGATTATTTCATGACATGCTTGGTTGGCATGGGGCATGTTTTAAGGTTTGGAAGGCTGCCACTATGTGCTGCCAAAACATGCAGATGAGAAATAATGTAAAGAATAATTATATTATGTTTTATTCATATGCCACCTGTGAGATCAATAACCAGAAGAAGCTCTTTCACATCAAACCCAATGCTTCACATCCGTTGAAATAACTACACAATAACTAAAAACGTACCATTTGGTCTTTTACAGAAAACAGTGATATAGAAGTGATATACGTATATATTTTGTATGGACGACAGTAGTACGACACATACTGTGTATACTGATGAACCACACACAGTAAGAGAAATGTCTCAGTGTTCGGTTCCTGTTATTTAAAGTAAGCAGCACGCCGCCTGATTAGCCACGAAAAAATAGCCTGATTAGCCTGGTTCATCAATTCTTTTTTCACATAAAGTGTACTGCTCAGCTGTCTTACTGTCTGGTACAGAAAATGCACTGCTTTAGCTAAGAAACTCATTAGCTGTTCTTTACCTAATCTTACACCACTTGCCTACACCAAAAGCAAGGCCACCAGCATTGCAAAACATACTGATCTTCCATGCCACCATCACCAGACTTGACATAAAGACTACTCAAAGTAGTTTATTTTCCCCTCAAAATTAGTCATGACCATTCCCAACATTAAGCTTCGAATCATGCACACCATCACACACCCGCACATAATAATAATTCTAAAGACTGTATTGTGGCATTACAAAAAATCCCATTTTGTTATTATGCACATTGCTCGTATTTTTTGCCACTGAGACAAATTCTCTCTCATACTACTGGAATGGGTTTTTTTTCCATTTAAATTACTTTGGTCTACACCGGTACACTGGATTCAGCCATGCTTCTCAGATGACACAAAGCAGTTCACCTCTTCTTCCATGCCATATATTCATTCACTACTCATAATTCATCATCAGGGTCCGGATCATGAATCATGAATCCACTCCTGGAAGCACTGGATGCAATTCACACTGTGAAATACATTCATCTATTTTCTAAGGGGCAGTTCAGAATAGCCTATTACTCTACCTGCATGAGTTTTTACAGTGAGAAGTAACCAGAGAACTTCACACAAACACGAGAACATGTGAAACACCACACAGATAGTAACCTGAGCTCAGAAGCAAGCTGGGGTCCTTGGAGTTTTGCAAGTGCAACACTACCTGATGCACCACTGAGCCACTCCTCATGTCATTTCATCCATCCAGTGCTGTTCCGTTGTCCGTTTTATTCCGCCCTTTGTATGACTCCTGTGTATTTATAGTCATGTTTTTAATTTCTTTGTGTATGCATTGCCCTGTGTATTTATTATCTTGGTTTAATTTTTAACACCTTTTACAGATATTAACTTTTTTATATTAAGTATACTAAGAAATTTCTTAGGGCACTGGGATTTACCATTGTAAAGTAGTGAACTACATGAACGTTGAATAAACTTGTTGCACACTTGTTGAGTTGCTACACTATACCATGTACACTATGAGTCCAGGCTCCTTCATAATTACTTAACTAACACCCAAAACCCCTGTGTGTGTGTATGTGTTGAGTCAATATTTCAGAGATTGCACAGTCAAAAGGATGTGATATGCAGGGGACAGGAAACACTCTGACACCATTATAACCCGGCAACAAATTGAACAAATGAGTGATTTATACATATGACATTATTATATGACTGTATAAATACTAACCTTCCAGTAGGTCAGGTGACACTGGGCAGATGCTGCAATGGGATCCTGCTGATTCCACCACCTCTTGCCATCTGAAACACAACGGAAACATGTTATACCACAATGCATGCTGCTAACCAGTTCTGTGGTTGCGTGATATTTAACACCCCAGATACTGTTAAAAAGCATAGGAGAAGTGATCGAACTGTTAGTTCTGTGTTCTGGAGGAGGCTGCTAACAGGATTTATGTGCATTGTTGGTGAGCCTCATGATTTTACCCAACATTTTTGTATTTTATTAAATTGTATTAAATATTATAAATTGTAACAATATTACAACCAATTACTGGAATTATTATAATGTGATCATCATGAAATGAATACTGGCACAAGCCGTCTGTTATTCAGTATACAGGTAGTCCTCTACTTACGTTGGAGATAAGTCAAAAATGTCATAAGTCGAAGATGGTACTATGACTGTGACAGTTTTCCTGCATCAAGCTGATTTATATTTTTTATTTTCTGCTCTAAACCTCATGACTTTCCTCTTCTTTTTTTTACTACAAGCAGGAGACATACTTGTTGATGTAAATGGTGAGTTCTCCACACTCTCTGAGGTAAAGTTTGGTGTTCCTCAAGGATCTGTCTTAGGCCCTCTGCTTTTCTCTTTATATATGCTGCCTCTTGGTGAAATTATTCATAAACATGGGATTCGCTTCCATTGCTATGCTGATGACACACAGCTGTATATTTCAGCAAAGCCAGATGAGAGAGATCAGCTTAACAATGTTGAGAAGTGTGTAAAGGACATTAGACAGTGGATGCTTGATAACTTTCTTCTGCTCAACTCAGATAAGACGGAAGCACTTTCACTAGGACCACATGCAGCTAGAAGCAAACCTTCCGATTACGTAGCATCTCTGGACGGTGTTTCTGGTTCAGCATGTACGGCTGTCAAAGACCTTGGTGTTATTATTGACTCTAGTCTTTCCTTTGAGGCTCACGTGAATAATATCACCAGGATCGCCTTCTTTCACCTTAGAAATATTGCTAAAATTATAAATATGATGTCGTTACAGGATGCAGAAAAACTAGTTCATGCTTTTGTTACTTCTAGATTAGATTACTGTAACGCTTTACTGTCTGGGTGTGCAAATAAGTGCATAAATAAGCTTCAGTTAGTCCAGAATGCAGCAGCAAGAGTCCTCACTAGATCTAGAAAATATGACCACATCACCCCTGTTTTAATCAATCTACACTGGCTCCCAATCAAATCTCGCATTGATTATAAAATACTACTACTGACATATAAAGCACTTAACGGTCTCGCACCGCAGTATCTGAGTGAACTTTTGTACCAGTATGATCCTCCACGCCTACTTAGATCAAAAGGTGCTGGCTATCTGTTGGTTCCTCAAATAATGAAGACTACAGCAGGGGGCAGATCTTTCTCTTATAAAGCCCCACAGTTATGGAACAGCCTTCCAATCAGTGTTCGGGACTCAGACACAGTCTCAGTGTTCAAGTCGAGGTTGAAAACATATTTATTCAGTCAAGCCATTGATCAGTAGATTTTATTTATTTTTTTCTTAGGCAAAGGTTTAGATCTGGAGGGAACATGGATATAGAGTTTTTGGTGAACTGGGATATTTGTATGCTGTCGTCCCCTTTACTCTCACATGTTCACTCAGGTTTGTTGACGTTGGTGTGGTGGGTCGTCTCTTATCCCAGAGATCCCTTATGTCTGTATTACCTTCTGGTTCTCCCTTTTAGTTATGCTGCCATAGCGAGTCTTGCCAGAGTCCAAACTGCACAGTGACATTAACTTTCATACAAAAATAAGGACACTTAATAATCCATATCCTTCTCTTCCTGTTACCCTCTTTTCTCTCCCTCTCTCTCTCTCTCTCTCTCTCTCTCTTTCTCTCTCTCTCACTCGGTCGAGTTAAACTTGCTCCTGAGGCTCTAGTGACCATTGTTCCTACCCCTCTCCCCTCCGTGGATCTTCCCACTTCGTCCAGGCCTGCCTTTGGATAGTGTTCTCTTCGACTGGAGGCCACTCTGTGCAGCTTGGGACGGTTTCTCATCAACGCCTTGGGTGGTTCCATGAAATTCCAGAGTAGGAACGGGCGCTTTGAGGATGAATTGGACTGTAGTTAATGTCAACAGTCTCCTACACTGACTCAGGACTACAGTTTGCTTCTGATCATGGACATTCGGTGCAACCCAGATGAGGATGGGTTCCCTCTTGAGTCTGGTTCCTCTCAAGGTTTCTTCCTTATGCCATCTCGGGGAGTTTTTCCTTGCCACAGTTGCTCATCAGGGACAAACTTACTTACAAAGAACATATTTACATTCAATCACCACATTATCTGTGTAAAGCTGCTTTGAGACAATGTTCATTGTTAAAAGCGCTATACAAATAAAAATGAATTGAATTGAATTGGGTGCTTGGAAGACATGCTTTAATCTGTAATATTGCTGTTTGAAACAGAAAAAAATACACACTGAGACAACTTTATGTCGACCGCTGGTGAGAGTAGGGCATCTCACAGGGCGAGAGATATACTCATCCCAGCTGCACGTCCAACGTTTCCTACATCATACGTTGCTGCCTGTGACTTTTACGCAAAATGTTAAATATTTTTACAATTTTGTCATATCGCTATCGTCATCGTAAGATCGAAAAAACTTAAGTCGAACCATCGTAACTCTGGGACCATCTGTACATCTAAAACAGAGATACAATATACAACATGTATATTAAACATGTTTATGGTGTATATGAATATAAAAAAAAAAAAAAAACAGAAGAGTCAAACACCCACTGCTTTAATTACCATAAGGCCAGGGTCACAGTTCATGTGCAACTACAGTTACAATATGGGCATTATGGCATCACATGCTCGCCTGTATACATTTTGCACATGTGGAGAATTTAAAGCTCTACTATGGTGCTGATCAATGCTGAACCATACACCTGCACTTTAAAACTTTTTCCTATTTGCAGAACAGGATAAACAGTGAACATAACAGAAATCTAGAAGTCTGTAATAATTTGAATCAATCACATGGTATATTTCTCTCATCCTATCAAAAGAGTAAGTGATGTGTCACTGCATTGCACATTTAAAAAATGTAAGATTAGACATAGTTTAATGCTCATAAATGATAGCAAAGTTGAGTCAAAGAAACAGGCAATAGTTACAAAAGTCGTCTGTTGTTTGCACACATAAAATCAAGTCTAACTCCTGCTTAAGTCCAGAAAATAACCGAACAATTCCCAGAACTTTAGATAACACAGTGTTTGTTTGATCTATTTAGACAAAAGTAAATTCGCAAAAAAAAAAGAAAAATGTTGTTCTCAAAAATTATAACAAAGCTCTGTGTAGCTCTAATTGTGCTTTTAAATCCTGTGAATTCCACAGCTGTAGTTATTTCTTTCACCAAGACTGAATCAGCAATGAGTACAGCAGCTGTGCATGTGTGCTTGCCATATTAGCTGTAAATTAATGGTATTAGGTGTAATGTCCACATATTTGGCAGATTCTGCACAATGTATCTTCCTCAGCCATCAACTTCATCAATTGCAATCAGCATCATAGCATACCAGGAACCATGTTCACAAATACTAGACTTTAAAAATGTATGGGAAACTTCTAATACCAACAGAGCTTCTACTGAATAAAATGCTACAATATGACATATTGTTGCTGCCCTAATAGCTGGACATGTTATTGAAAAAAAAAAACTAATAAATTGAGTGTGTGTTTCAGTAAATAAGTCTGGTAAGAACATGTTGTGAAGGGTGAATAAACAAATGATTGAGGTGACCCACAATCTAAGACATCTGGAAAGTTAAAAAGTTGAAAGATTGTCTGCCGTTTTTGCTGAGCTCTTCCCCCTTCAGAAATTTGTTTACTTTGAACAAAAATTAAATTACAAATACTGAAACATGTGAGTTACAAAATTTGTATTTTATGTCTTTTGTAAATCAGGGCAATACTCACATAAATACAGTATACCCAGACACGTGTGTGTATACAATGCTGTATCGTGTGGCATCGCAGGAGATTTAAAGCATTCTGCAATAAAACCATTTGATAACTCAAACAGGAAGAGACATAAATAGCAGTGTATATTAGCAGAGATAAAGTGTGATGAGCTATCTCAGGCTTTAAATAGTCCATGTTGTTTAGAGCAGTGTTGCTAAAAATACCATGGTGCTGCAGAAATCTAGAAAATATTTAAAAGATTCACTGGTAGCAGCAGGTAGTTTGTATTATTGCTGTTATTGCTAGATTTGTTACAGGTGCATGGTTAAGATCCATCTCTCTTAGATGTAGATACACAGTGCCAAACAAAGTACTGTATTTGGAGCTTAACCTGAAACCTTCACATGAAGAGAACTCCTGACAATAGTCAAACTGAAATGAGGATAAAAGCAGTTAAAAAAAAAAAAGAAAAAAAAAGGGTGAATTGATGAAGACTCTGCACCTGAGACCTTTTATATAGTTTGAATTGAAAATGGCATTAACAACTATTGAATTTGTGCTCAATGAAATCTTAGTCAGTGATAGCAGATTGACTGTGAACACTGAGTTGGGGGGCATTTAGCCTTTGGAAATCTTTGGAATTATATTTATGGCATTTGGCAGACATTCTTATCCAGAGTGGCTTACTGTAATCTCATTTATACAACGGAGCAGTTGAGGGTTAATCATTTCCAAACAGTAATTAATGGTTATTAAATGATCATTGCTAAATGATGAATCATTATTACATTGTTTATTTTTTACTATTTTACAATTTAAGTAACAGGATCGTACATTCAAAGTCGCCTTATCATTCAGTAAATCTACACTGAAAATCAGTGGCGGGTGGTCAGGGCCAGCAAAGCCTTCTCTGCTGGCCTAAACTCTATCAGAAGCACTGACCTACATTTACAACTTAAATTCTAATATTTGTTCGATTAAATTGTATTAATTTATTCCCAACAGTTTATTTTCTTCATTTCATAGCGTTTCTCTTGGCTGCACTGCTTCCAGCACGTGCATGTGGATGTTAGATGTTTTGTCCAATCAGATTTCAGCCTCTATGTGCTGCCATGTCAATCTAATCTTCCCAGGGCCTTTAAAGTCTATACTCCATATTCACCTCACAGGGCAGCTAGCTGGCCCAGAATAGCGTCAGCATTTTTCCATCCTCTGATTGGTTGGTCAGAGGGAAACTGTTACAGCCAAGTTCGACTGGCAAAACACATCTGTAGCTCTGCACACATTAATACATCTGAGTTAAACTTTTTATGCTTATGGAGAAGTAGAAATTTATTTGGTCTCGGACATACTTTAAAATCTATTTTCAAGAAAAGCTAGACATTGTGAGGAGGGCCAACCCCAAAGCTAGCTAGTGTGTTTCAGCCCGGGAAAGGGTTTTTCGCCACTTCCACTGAAAGACCACTGAATACGAGCGGTACCACTGGATTACAGCCTCTGAGGAGCGGTGCACATTATGACTCTGCATCTCTGGTGTGTAGCTTGTATTTTATTTACATTTTAATGTTTTTGTCATGTTATTAGACAAATATTGATTCTGAACTGCTCTTTTAAATTTTTATTTTAAGGTGTTTCCAGATCCTTGAGAATTTCTGTTGTTATTACCACTTTAAGTGAATATTACTAAGTACTTATTAGATGTATGATTAGATTGTTCCCTCTACATAAATATATATACAATTCCATGATTGGGATATATAGATTATAATAGTTAGGTAGTAAACTGACTAGGCTACAAATAATTGCCTAACAGCCACAAAACACAACACATTTGTGATACTTATAGATGTTTACATCAGTGTGACAGCATGTTCACTGTCCAACTTTTCACCCTTACATATGACTGCCCTTCTTAGTTCACACTGCAGACAGTGTAGTCTATGCAGGAAGTGGGGCATAGCCATGATCACTTTAGAAAGGCATGAAGTCAGTGTCTCTCTGGCATCCACCAGCCAGTCAGAGCAAGTCTGATGAGAGAAATAATCCTGGATGGTTCAGCACTGCAACCGATGAAAGTAGTGAGGAAGTGGTTAGAATCGCTGCTTACTGCTGACTATGCCGCTGGTGTTTAATCCTTTTGCATACCTTTTTATTCAGTGTGTTTAATGTGTGAACAGTCACCAATACAAACTCCTCTTGAAAACAAACTCTGATAACAGTGATTCGGATTCTGAAAAAGACTTCAGCATGAATTATTTATAATTATTTATAAATTATAATTGTCTCATAAATCTTGTCAGGGTTTGTTAAAAAATATTTGTTACAATAGATATTCTTTTGTGAAGCTCCAGTACGACAGTTTAGAGTTTATCGAGTGGTGTAAAAGGTGGACCAGAGTCTTGTTACAAATCGTGCTGTAATCTAAGCCATGTGACAGACATGTGAACTGGGCTCATACCATTACAAATACTACAGTTCCCCTGAGATCTGAAAACATACCGAGACAAGGATACAGTATCATTCCTACCCAATTACTCACACACTCACACACACACACACAACCATTTACACACCTCAAGATGTAAATGGCTTCAGGCATTATGATAATTGACAATGTTTTGTGCAAGTCAAAACCTATAGCGAGTACAGGTGGGAGGGAGACATTAGGAGGGGTTAATTTTGATAACAACTGTCATTATCAAAGCACTGTTCATGTTCGAATCATGTCAGAATAAACGCAAAATAACGGTTTACTGCTTCTCAAAATACTTAATTTACTTTATTTAACTATATTACTTACAGATGATATTAAACATAAGAACAAACATAAGAATATATTAGTTGATTTAAGATAATAGCTACCATTATAGATGAGTAGATTACGTTAATGCACCATGAACTTCACAATCATAAAATGATTGTGTTGCAAATGTATAAACTGTTTATTGTGGATTCAATTTAATCATGAATTCGGGCACGCACAATTAACAATTTACTCAGCATTCGAAAAACAGGTGGTAATGACTCTGATATGGTTACTAATGGTCTATTAACTAATGCAGCAAATAATGTGTAATTAAACAGTGTGTTTGTCTATGCAATACTTAATGACATGCTTTATGGTGTGTTTAATCACTGTATCCTCAGAAAAGGTGCACATGCTTAGTTTCTTTACATGGAAGCGTAAAGGAGAAGGAAATGTGCCAGCATATGCTGTTTATTTACCAACAGATGGTCTTCATTAGATTACCCCACCCTGATGTACATAAACAACATAGACACAGAGGGAGAGGGAGAGAGAGAGAGAGAGAGAGAGAGAGAGAGAGAGAAAGAGAGAGAGAGAGAGAGGGAGAAAGAATGTATTACTGTTTCTCTAACTCTGTATGCTCATTTGTAATTTTGCACAAGGTTAAAAATAAGAAGTGCCATATTGTTTTTCATATCAGATAATATAATAATAAATAACTAAAATCTGTCTAAGTAATTGTCTGTAGCAACATGCTTTTGATGTCTTTTTTGCATTTTTAAGTGTTTTACTGCAGCCTTGAACAAACAAACACACCTGACTCTAACACTCAGCACTCAGCCCCTGGAAGGCTTTGCCCTTTCAGCTCTCTCAGTGTGCAAATCATAAAAATTTGCTCTGTGTAATCTTGTGTGTTATAAATGTACAGTGACACTTTATTATAAAATTAGAACATTCTGAAGGAATGAGCCCTTGTGCCTAGGAAGAGATCACCCTATTCATTATACGGTAAAGGTGATCAGTTTAGAATACATTTGTATTGATTTACAGTGGCTCGTCTCTATGGGGAAATCATAGCAGCAAAATGCCCCCTACTGCTTCACAGAACCATCATGGAGCTAAGCGTGTTCTCTACTTTTCCAAATGATGAGGCCTCTGGATTCCCCACTAAGGATCTTCTTTTGCTATGACAGCGCAAGACCAGATGTTCAGCTAAACTTCTGTTGTTTTTTTTTTCTTGGAAGAATCTAATATATCCATCTCTCCCATACAATGTTTTTTTTCTGATGTTCTTTCTAATTCAGTGAACAAATCTTCTTTAGACACTGCTAATGGACTGTAACGTGCATGAAGATGCATGTGTGTTTGTGTGTTTGAGACGAAGTAATCGGTCATTCACGTAGGAGTGTGCGAGTCTCTGCAGACTCTGTGATCTGTCAGCGAGACAGCACTGAGGACGCAAGTGTCCTGTGCTCAGACTCTGTGTGTGTGAGAGAGAAATGAAAGAGATTAAGATGCATTCTTGCAGTTGTGTGTGTTTACTCTGATGCGATCCTGGAACATTCCAGTGTTGTGTTTGTAACACGCAGACTCGTTGAATGCTCCTCCGACTGCGAAGCCCTCTGACATTTGAGCAATAACAGAAAAACAAGGTGCTTTCATACAAAGCTGTTAAAACTCCTTACCAACAACCTGAATGTACAATGTTCTCTGCAAGTGTGAACGAGTGTGTGTTCACATGTGGCACTGTTTAATGCTGATGAATAAAAGCTGCTGTTGGAAATGCTCAATATTTAACGGTCTATTCTCTTAACAGGTAGCCACATGGTGTTTTACACAGAACTCATAATTACTTAAGAAACATGGGTGTAATTGTGCAGAAATATTTTTGATCTTATCTTATGTATGTGTGTTTTATTATAGCTAAGCTGATTAAAAATTGTTTCAGTGTGTAAGGTTCACTGATTTTTACTATCGCATCATATTTGGAATGATAATGTAATGGACATTCGGTGCCACCCAAACGATGATGGGTTCCCTTTTGAGTCTGGTTCCTCTCAAGGGATCTTCCTCATACCACCTTAGGGAGTTTTTCCTCGCCACTGGCTCGCTCATTAGGGATAAACTTACAGGCACTAGACATTCTTTTATACAACGTTATAACCACTTTATCTCTGTAAAGCTGCTTTGAGATAATGTCCATTGTTTTAAACACTATACAAGTAAAAAAATAATCGAATTGAATAATGACGAATAAGTCGGTTCGTGTGCAAGTGTTTCACAAGTCATTGTGGATAAAAAAATAATAAAAATAAGCATGGCCAAAGGTTCCAAACAAACAAGCCAAAAAAAATTGGTTTTGCATTAAAACCTAAAGCTTGAAACTAGTAAGCTAACAAATTCACAACTTCATAAGCATACCGAGTATTTCTAGCATCAGTAACTCGGTCTGTAACTTTTCTATATTACTATAACTGGCCAAATAGATTAAATAGAAATAAAAAGCTAGGGAGCCAGCTAAGATCATTTGGATTTACTATTAAGGGACAGAGATTTGTCCACAGGTTTGGCAATGTATTAGGGATTGGGGAAATGAGTAAAGAATCTTACCTTGTAAAAGACATAATAAGAATCTGGCTGATCCATAGACTGCCAAAGTACCACCTACTGCACTTGCACAGAAAATGCAATTTGATTGACATGGTACATGATCAATCATACACCTTTTAATGTAGCCTGTCACCAGACAAATTATTTGTTTTCGTGCCACTCAGTGCTTCAAACAACATTTTTAAGAATTTATTTAGCCCAGTGAATAGTTCTTTCTAGCTGTCCCTAGCAACACTCAGATATACTCAGTTCTCACATGACTATTTGTATAAAGCTGCTTTGTGAAATTTGTTTAACTTATTATACAAATCAAACTGTAATGAACTGAATATCTATTCATTTATCTTCAATATTTAGATCTGGAACCTATTTCATGAATGCTGCATAAAAGACTGAAAAACAGTCTGGATAAGGCTCCAGTCTTATGCAGGGCAATCATGCACACCCCAGGCAGTTTGGAGTAGCCACATATATGTATGCATGTTCTGGGGATTTGGAGGGCAACAAGAAATCAGTGCTAGTGTTTGAAGCTGTGTTGTAGAATTCATTTATTCGACAGATTGCAAATGTTTATGTTACACATTGAGCCATTAGGCGATCGAATATATATTTTGCAAGATAATGCATTCTATGTGAATGGGACAACATAATTAGTTGTACAATTGCATCTGCAACTGCATCTGTTGATATATAATCAACCAGCCTGCAAAATTGGTTTCCTCCTCAAAGGTTTCCAGTAAAGACAACAGAGAAGCGCAGTAATGAGCTCCACACCGACTAAACTTCACAAAGACTCTTATGAAGCACACTTTATTCCGTTAATGCCAGAAGTGTTTAAAGGTTCTCTGTATATGCACACAAAGACGAATAAACACAGAATGTCACAGCGGGGAAAAATCTTTTCCAGAGTAACATCTGTGTGTAAGATTGCTCAGGCAACTATCTCGACAGAACTAAATATATCAAACCGGCCCCGATTTAGACGCACAATTTGGATGACGCTAAAACTCTAGCTACAAGCTTCCTGTTTTTTGTTAAATACATAGCTCTAGTGCGATCGAAAATTGTAACTAAAGGGAATGTAACATTTTTTAAATATTTTATATCAGCCAAGCCGTTTCTTTAAAAATCAGATGTCAACTTTTTAACTGTAGAGTAAATAAATTGAACAACATGCAATTTAGCAATAAATAATATCACTCTTGATCAATAGCAGCTAACTGTGAAGGACAGTATTTTGTTTTTCTCCCTTTGCATAATATATTTCCTGTTAGAGTAAATACAAGCGGTTCATTAGTTATCTCTACAAAAAAGGGGAGAAAAACCTAGCTCACACCCATCACGCATTTACTTTCGAGAGCTTTTTATTGGTCAGTAAACGTCAATGTGAGCACATTAATGGCCACAGATTTATTTTAGAACTGATGCAGGCTAAACAACACTAACTCTATTACTATAAAAGTGTGTTTAAGAAGCGTCATTTGTCTCTTGCCACTTTTGTAACACCTGTACGAATGCTGCTATATTAATGCATTTCTGAGCCTGGCAATACCATATATCCTGTCTACTGCTACATAAATATATTTCTTTCTAGCCACTGAGCCAAGCCGATGTCGTAAACATAGAAGTAGGCTAGTGTACGCCTGCTCCTTAACATGGCACTATATAATCAAAGGAAAGAAAACACACTTGCAAAACACAATTACTAAGTTATTATTAGTGTGGCAAACCCAACAGGATTCCCTAAACACACCCCTGGCTTGATCACAGCCAAATCAGCCATGAGTCCATCACAGTGAGAGAACCTCTGACTCAGAGCGGAAGCGCTCACAGATACTGGCTGACTTTATATCAAGCTGAAATGAGGTTATGTTCTGTCCAGTGTTAGTTATCACAAAGACCAATGCAACCTGAACACAGATCAAGCAATACTGATCACAGCATCCAATACAGCATTGATACACAACAGCAATGTGCCTATATTAAAATTCCACATCATGACGATGAGGAACGCTTATGAGGAAGCGTTCTTGTGTGTCTTATTTTTCTTTCATTATTTACGACCAGCAAAGAAAAGACAGAAGACATACAGTTAATTGACACAGCCAAAGCGGTAGTTCATGTTACACAAAACTTTTTTCTGGGATACAGAATGATCAGGTTGCCTCCTCAGAGCAATAAAGAAAATTCTCCGTTGAATCTATAAAAAACTTGAAACCCGCTGTCTTTATGATGCCGACCAAGTTAGACAGACTTCATTTATTGCTCTGACAACCTGCTGTTGCTCGAAAAAAACTGGCAGTGTTGAAATGTACAAACCAGTAGGACATGGCTAGTGCCTATTTTTGCTTCAATTAACGTTTAATAAACTTTTTATTTATCTTAAAGTCTAATGTCTAAAATATACAGTTTTGTACTAATACCTGCATTTAAATAAACAATTGATTTATTTCAGGCACTGGTGAACTGAACAGAAAGCTGTGAGGGTCAACACCTGGGGTGGCAGATTGGCCTCTGTGGTATCCCTGAACAATGCTTCATCCCACTCTGCTCCAAGGGCACTGTATCTTAGCTGCCCCTGAACTCTGACCCCAGCTTTTTGGTTTATGCATAGCAAAGAATTTCACTGTATTGTATTTGTACATGGGACAATAAGCAGTGCTGTAGTCAGCAATTAATCCTACAGCTAAGAACTTTTACACCGCACACATAAATTTCCTCAGGTCAGTCTATAGGCCGTTGACCCCTTTCCAAATCGCCAGAACTCCGAAGCACATGTAATTCAGAGGGGCATTTTATGGTCCCTTAAATGGAAAACATCTACCCCAGGTCAAAAGCATGCACATAAAAATCTCACTTCGCAGAGCGAAAGGTGCCGCTCTGTGCGTGTTGATTTGTTCCAGCTCTGCGAAACCAAGCGGAAAATGAAGCGGTGCACCTGGACACCTGGAGTACGAAAAAGCAATTCAGCATAAAAATTCAGCGTTCAGCTCCGCCGCTGCTCTACCAGTGCATGCAAAATCACAGCCACAGAGCTTTTGATCATCAAAAATAAAACCTCACATATAACACAAAAAGTCACATTCAGTTAAAATTGAAGACTTCTTTAAAAAAAAAAAAAAAAAAAAAAAAGCATGCATGCATGCAATCTTTAGTCCTTGATCAAGATCTCATGCACCTGTGCTACATAATGACAAAATACATGAAGTGAATCATGCAGCTATTTCATATCAAATTCTGAACTTTCTACTTTGTGTTTTGTTTATTTTGAGCTTTCTCTTCATTTTCAGTAGCTGTCTTTACTATCTACATTAAGTTTATGTATTTATTTATCCAAACTTCATTGGAAACTGTGTCGAGTTTACACTGTAGACATAATGAAAAGGAAAGGGTGGGGAGGGGGGAATAGATACAGTATAATACACTTTGCACAGACTCTAATGAAAGTGTATTAAACGCAAAGAAATCAAGCCAAGGATTTCATCATTTCCACTCTGTAGATAACTCAAAAAAATGCACGTAAAATTGATCATACATTTTCTAGTTGATTTTCTAATATCCTACTCGACTTTACACGTTTAAATATGTTATGTAAGTACTAGGCTATAATACACTGCTGTATAATATGGTCATGCATTTCACCCAGGTGTATTTAACTGAAAATATAGTGTATACTATATTAAGAAACATGTTAAATATGGAATATTAGGTGGACAAGTCTAGTAATAAAAACACTAAGCTCCAGTAATTAAACAATGAACTAAACCAGCCTGGGAAATTTCTTACTTAATAATATTGATAATAATAACAATAATCAAGTCAAACACTACAGAATTGTATCCACTGATAGTCAGATATGTAGTGAATATAAGTTATATAGTAGTAGGAGTGTGGCAGAAGAGTGCAGTAAAACTAGTTGTGTGTGTGGTGGTACCTTTTCTGCGCCCTACTCGCGCTCCTCTCATGGACCTGCGTGTAAAAACGCACTTCTGCACGAAATGACAGATGCGAACAATCCGGACAAAATGAGTCCCAGACACGTTTCCTTCGGCTGATCCGTCTCTGCTTCTTCCCTCCAATACGGTGGCATAGTTTTATACTCCGAATCCCAATGAGGTTCCAGCGAATCTATGGACCACAGAGTGGGGAAAAGCTCAGTGTAGAGCACGCGCGCGGACACAGACCCAGACACACACACTCACACACACACACACACACACACACACACACACTCATGCACGCGCGTTCAGCCAAGTCCCACACACTTGCAGCCCAAGTCTGTATCAGTGCAGTAATAATGTGTACTGGAGGCGCAGGCTGGCCAAATTAGACTAACAAACAGGGTTGCCACGTTGGATCCGATTCCCCCTGTAAAACAGGCTGTTACTTCACCAACTGTAAATGTATTTATTACAAGAGAATAATAATATTATTATTAATAATATTAATCAATTGGTTCAACAGGCTTATGTAACATGGTAGTGAACAGATTTCTCCCTGAGCTGTGACACTGCTGAACTCTGCTTCTCTCCACATAAGGACTCGTTCAATAGAACAGCCCCTCTATAAGACATAACCTATAAGACATAACCATAACATTATGAGCAGTAAAGATAATAACAATGTCTCTTCATTTTTTCTTCTCATCATGGCACTTCTTAGTGGATGGGATATATTACGCAGCATGTGAACATTTTGTCTTCAAAGTTGATGTGTTGAAAGCAGGAAAACGGGCAAGCATAAGGATTTGAGCGTAAGGGCCAAATTGTGATGCTCTGATGACTGGGTCAGAGAGCATCTTTAAAACTGCAGCTCTTGTGGGATGTTCCTGGTCTGCAGTGGTCAGTATCTATCATAAATGGTCCAAGAAAGGAACAGTGGTGAACCGGCAACAGGGTGGCCAAGGCTCATTGATGTACTTGGGGAGCAAAGGTCACCAGTGTTCCTAGAATAATTTTCTACATTTACATCCCTGGCATTTTGGAAGACGTCCTTACGCAAAGCAACTTGAAATTATCTCATTTTATACACCGGAGCCGTTAAAGGTGGTGAACCTGGTGATGCTAAGATTTTAATTCAAGGTCTTCCAATCAGCAGTCCAACATCTCTACCACCTCCCCATTTTTGGATCCACCACAAACTAATAAATAAAAGGACACAAATCTGTGTATATTCCCACCACAATCAACTATGCTTTCAATTAATAATATGTATAATGATTAAAAAACGTTTGACATCGACTTTCACTATGTTAATATCCACCAGATTCGGTTGAGCCAAATGTATTTGGAAGAGGGATTTTCTGCAGCCTGGCAATCTGAGCAGGATCCAGCCTCTTTCTGTGCAGGACACTTTTTAATGAAATAATTTCTAGAGAACAGAGTTGTCAGAAAGGTTGCTCGATACTGTAAACTTGTAGCAATATTTGTTCAATTTCACATCATATGTCATTTTCATAAATTACTACAATTAAATAATAAAAGATTATACAATTAATGCTGGGAAGTGATTACTTTATGGGCAGTAATGCTGTTTGTTAAGTAGCTTCAAAGTTGCAGAAATAAATTCAGTAATTTTTTTTTCTGCTAAAAACTTGTGTATTCTTGATGTCAGAAAGGAATAAGGAATTTCTTGGTGTTCCTGTGTATATTGGACCTTGATTAGTCATTGTCCACAAATGGTTGCATTTTTTTTTTTTTTTATGCAAAATTCACATAGAGCAACGTGTTACTTGACAAGGAATAATAAGTACAATAAACCGACAGTCATCAACTCTTCAGATTTGGTCTCATTTGCAGTGCAAACTGCTGTAGTATAATATTTGGAAAAGAAGAAAAAATATTATTTGTATTATTATTATGGTGTGGGATTTTGATACCCCAGATGGCATTGCTTTTTAATATTCTATGAATGATGATGATGGTGATGCAAAATTTTATTTAACTGCTGCAGCTGCAAAAAAAGGAAAAATGTGGACAAACGATCATTGATCATTCTAAACACAAAACTTCTGCCATAACTGATACCAATTATCAATACACTATAATAATAAGTATAGATAACATTAAGAAATTGCTATTTACCCTATCATCATCTAGATAATTGTAGATCATCCGACTGGTTAATCATAATAGTTATCTCTGACATATTCAAGCTAAAAATGTGTTTCATAATAAACCTGGACTTCAGTCTGAAAGCAACTATCATTTTTCTTCTAATTCTTTGGTTTCAGTACCATATTAGGAAAATAAAAGAGCGTGTCAAAAGTTTTAGTTTCTAACAGACAACGTTCCCCACAGGATGCATTAGTGGCCTGGCTAAACTTTGCTCTCGGCTAACCTCCTCGTGTAACTGGAGCCGTTTGCACTGGGCACCCTCTCATAAATTGATTATTAGTCCTTACAATTCAGATATAAACCAGGTGAGTTACAAATATCCTACAGGCTATAGGATTTTCATATAAAATTATCATAACACAGACAGCAAAAAATTATGAATTCATTTGCAGTCATGAATGAACTTAATGTGTTGACTAAATAGTACTATTAAAGAAAAAAAGCTTATACCTGTTGTCAGGCCAATATGTGCCTTTACCCATCAAGGTTTTTTTCTTTAAGTCCTCAGGATGAAGATTTTAAGATCTGACCATTTGGCACAACCATGTTATGTATGTTATACAGGATACTGCTGAGAAATGTTCCTGATTAAGTTATATCAGCCATGATATTAAAACCACCTGCCTAATATTGGGTAGGTCCCACTTGTAGTACCAGAACAGCTCTGATTGGCTGAGACTGAGACTCCACAGGACCTCTGAAGGTGTGCTGTGGTTTCTGGCACCAAGACATTAATAGTAGATCCTTGTGGAGCCACATAAATCAGACTTGTTTGTTCAGCCCATCCCACAGATGCTGGATTGGATTGAGAGGCAGGAAATTTAGAGGCCAAGTCAACACTTTAACCTCTTAGTTAAATTCCACAAACCACTCCTGAACCATTTATGCAGTGTGGCTAGGTGAATTAGGAATACTGTTGCCATGAAAGGGTGGTCTGTAACAATGTGTAGGTAGGTGGTCAGTGCCAAAGTAAAAGCCACATGAATTCCAGGACCAAAGGTTTTCCAACAGAACCTTGCTCAGAGCATCACACTGCCCAAGCTGCCTTGCCTTCTATCTTTTGTACATCCTGATGCATCTGGAAAGTTAAAACATAAAAAAACAACATTCAACTGACTGTGACCTTTATTGTTAAAAAATGACCTCACCTGTAGATTCTAGATTCTAGAAAATATTTCTGTATCATTTAATATATATGAACTATAAAAAATAAATATATTTTAAAAAAGGTCTTTTTAATTTCTAATGACCTTCAATGGGTCATTTTAATTAAAAATAAACAAAAAAACATGCATCATGGACAAGGATGTCCATTAGTAAAATCATGAGATAATCTGCCTGTCAGAGAAAAAGAAATGTGACTTCAAGGTTAAAAGCTAAAATAATTGGCCAAATTAAGGCGTTTTGTTCTGTCAGTGATTATGTCCAACAGTACATACCACTGATACTCCCAATTGCTCTATCCAAACCACTGGTGATGTGAAGGACAAATAAATAAACAGTCCAAGTGAGGTCTGGTGAAATGCTCCATTGAACCAGTGACGGTTTTCCCACTACCAAAGTGGAGAAATCGTTGGACTTGCAACTTATCAAGATTGGCATCGGATCAAGGTGGTTTCAGAGCAAGATTTTCTTTTATTGTCACTGTGCTGTATCTTTGCCTAAGAGTGCAGAACTTCTGAAACAGTATGCCAGAAAGAAGATTAAAAAAAACTCTCGCAGGACTACAATGCCTTCTTTGGGCAGAGCTGCTTGAGTGAGCGCTGCTGAAGCTTGACCCTCCGTCACGCTCTTGACCGAATGCTGTGGACATGTACTGGGCTAGAAGAAGAGGAGGAGGAGGTGTGTGTGAGTGGAGAAAAGCTTAACCACACAAGGCCTGCTGTTGTCAAAGAGAAGCTCATTGCTGAGATATACATGATAAAGTACATATTTGACCAAATTAAATGCATGGCTATGTATAGTTAATCCTGTGAGAGCTGCAGAAGGATTTGGGTAAGATTACCCTGTTACACATGATGCTGTGATTTCTACTGTGACGTACCAACTGAAATATATATCTATTATTAATGTTTTTACAGTGTGTATACTTTACAGTAAACAAATTCTCCAGCATGTACATTCATTTTGATAATTTGTTAGAATTTCAAGAGGGTGTTACTGTTGATTCATTCATTCATTAAGCTTTAATAACTGCTTTATTCTAGTCAGCTTTGTGTTGAGATCTGAGGTTGGGGAGGTGGTTGCTTAGTGGTTAAAACATTGGACTTTGAATCTGAAGGTCATGAGTTCAAATCCCAGCCACACCACACAAGCTCCTGGGCCCTTGACCTAGGCCCTTAACTCCATAGCTACTCAGTTGTATGAATAAGATGAATGGACAATTGTGTCTGCCAAAATGCCATAAATGCAAATGAAGCTTATCTGGAAACACTGAAAGTGAGCTGGGCACTTCTGGATGAGACATCAGTCTATTGTAGGGCATCCTGTGGGTGTACACAAACACACACATTCACACCAATTTAGAGTGTCCAATCTCTTTATCAGGATGTTTATTTGACAGGTGGGAGGAAACTAGGGAGCATATGAAATGGTGTTTATAAAACCCATCCTGATATATAAAAAACATATTAGATTGAAGCCTCAAAAATACGGAGAAATTACGCCTATGACTGACAGCTCAAAATTGAGCTTTGAACTTTCATATATTTAAAACCACATCTTGCAGCCATATTATTCCTGCCAGCAAACCCACACAGGATATAAGCAGAAACAATGAGACATGCTAGACTTTCCTCATGGAACTTGTTTCGGTGCACCACAAAGAAAAGAATAAGGCCGTAAATCGCATCTAAGTTATTATTTTATTCGTTAGCAGTTAAATGCTGACTTCTATCTGAAACACATCCATCCTTATCTCCAATCTCGCCACACTGTTTCTGTCCACAATAATATAATCACCTGGAAATCAAGGCAACAGTCCACATAAAACACGTGATCCATAGACGCTCAGTCTCTTTGGGACAGAAAATATGCTCAGGGCGATGGAGACATGTTTCGTCTGTCTCTAACACAGTAATGCACTGTGTGTGTGTGTGTGTGTGTGTGTGTGTGTGTGTGTGTGTGTGTGTGTGTGTGTGTGTGTGTGTGTGTGTGTGTGTGTGTAAGAGAGTATAATGGAATTTTTCTCATCTGGGGGAAAAAAAAAGAGTGCTGAATAATGGTGATGGCAATGAATTGTGTATAAGTCTGTTGATAGCGACCAGATTTGGTTGCTTTTTTTTTAAAGCTAAAAACAGCCAATGATGTCTTTTTTTTCCTTTTCTAACCTAAAACGTATTTTGTATTTTCCAAAAAATAAAATGTTCTTATGATTGTCATTCTTTCTGTCATTTGGATATGTGGGTTTTACTTATTACTCCAGGTGGTTACTAAATGAGGGAAACCTCTATCAAGTTTATTTAGAAGTATTATTTTAGTTTTCTTAAAGTTTTCTTCTTCTTCTTCTTCTTCTTCTTTTTATTTTACTAATGGTGGTGTTATTCAAATGAATGTCGGTTTAAAGAACACACGGCACAGGACATGATGCCTACAGACGTTTCAGACTTCAAAGGACCCTAAATAAATTGACAAAATATGCTGCAAAAATCAGCATATCAGCATTTTCCGTGGCATTTTTAGTGGCTTTTTACCTGAAGTGTTCAAACCCACCTGATAGGATTCTACTGCTGATTGGATGCTCCCTAAGTTGTCTGGAAAAAGTGTATGAAATACATACTTGTTTTTTTTTATGGAAATGAAACTGATTTTGTGTTCTGATTTTCACCAGCAAAACTACAGCCTGAAGGGTTTTAGTCGATACTGAAACCAAAGCTGCATGTTAACGCCTAATGGAGGCATTTTTCCTCGTATTGAAATAGATTGCTAACCAATCCAACATACAATTTCAGTTCTTATTCTCCAACTGACTTCTGTCAAAATGATTTATATTCAGACATTTAATATTCAGCTGAAATAACAAGCCACTTAGCTCGTAACAACCTGACTTGGTGTGAAGGAAATTTGGTCCCTGTGGTTTGGATCACAAGGTAAAAGCTGGTCATTGTGTTCAGGCAGCTGTATGGAGGTGAGGCCTGTTGCCAGACTGATTCGTGCTTTCGCGACAATGGCTTCATATTTCATAATACCAAAAATCCTGCTTGGAAAATATCTATTTATTAAGCTGAAACAATTGATAAGATGTTTCTACAAGTACACATCTCTTACAGCCAAACACTTAAACTAAAACACTGACTTAAACCAAATTTTAGCATTTAAAAGCAATTACTTAAGAAAAAGAAGGAAAAAACCCAGTAAAGATATACAATATGCATGTGGTAATTTATTGGGCTCACTTTTCAATGAATCTCCCCATCAGAGTGTGTCCATGACCTGGGAATTGACCCTTTGCTCCAGGTCTTTACCTTCTAGGGAGCTCCATGTGTGTGTCCTGATAGTTCCTCCCTGTGTATTGCCAAATGTATCTTTTTTAAATAAATAAGTGAGTTAGAAGTCAAACAGGAGACTGTAGTTAAGAACAGGACCCTTTTTTGTAATTGTACTCAATAGGAAAATGACTGGTATCTATTATTTTGTTAAACACACTTAATACAAGTAATTAACTAAACAATGTGACTGTTGGTCATGAACTATGGATAAACAAAATTAGGATGAAATATTCAATGATCAGAAAAAGACTAGTGTAACAGTGTTGCTTCATTTACTGGACTGTACCAGTTTCATGTCATAAATCATAAATAAATTATAGGTCATATTTTGTGTATTTATATGCTTATATTTATATGCTGGTTTGTGTCACTAAAATACCCTTAGAATTGTCATTCAGATTGTACTAGACTGTAATTACTCTGTAGAAATGAAATAACCATGTAACCCTACAGATATTATTTATGAGGTCAAAACAGGCTTTTTTTACAACATGGAATACATATCAAATGTTGAAACTAAAGAAATGTACCTTTTTAAGAAACAACAAAGGTCATTTTGAATTTGATGACTACAGCTTAAAATCTGGAACAGGGCTCTATGTGTAGCATTGCGTGTAGTATTGCATCTTCTTTTTACAACAGTCTTTATACATTTGGGAACTGAAGAGATCGGTTGCTGTCATTTTTGAAGAAGAATATTGTCCCATTCATGTGTGATGCAGGATTACTGCTGCTCAACAGAATCTTCTTTGTCGTATTTTTTGCTTCATGGTGTACCAAATGTTTTCAAATGGTAAAAGTTCTGGACTGCTGGCAGATCAGTTTAGCACTTGGACTCTTCTGCTTTGAAGCCAAGCTGTTGTAATGGATGCAGTATGTGGTTGAACCTTACTTTGCTAAAATGTGCAAGGCCTATCCTAAAAAAAAAAAAAGTCTGGATATAAGAATGTGTTGCTCTAAAACCTATGTATACTTTTCAGCACTGATGGTGCCTTTGCAGATGTAAAAGCTCTCCATTCCATAGGCGCTAATGCACACTCCATATCATCAGAGAAAACAGCCATTCTCCACTTTTGTCTGGAGGATGCAGCATACTGAGCACTTTGTCTCAGTATTTCTGCATCATGCATTTCTACGATCATGTTCACATATGGCTTCTTCTTTGCATGATAGTGCTTTAACCTGCATATGTGGATGACATGGTGAACTGCAGTCACAGATTGTGATTTTTTAAAGTGTTTCTGAGCCCATGCATTGATTTTCAAAATCGTGCCTGTTTTTAAGGCAATGCCGTCTGAGTCTAAATGATTCCAGACATCCAATAATTTATAGATTCTCAGAATCTTTTAATAATAATACTGTAGATAATGATATATTCAAAGTCTTTGCAATTTGATGTTGAGAAATATTATTCTAAAATTGTTCCACGATTTGTAGATGCAGTTTTTTGCAGACTGGTGAACCCATCTGCCCATCGTTACTACTCAGAGATTCTGCCTTTCTAAAATACTATTTTCATATTAAGTCATTCTACTGACATGGCTGCCAATTAATCTAGCTAGTTGCTAAATGTTCCTTCAGCTGTTTCTTTTCAGTAACACTTGCTTTTCTAGCATTTTGTTTCGAAATATTTGACATGTTTAACTAAGCTAAAGTATAAACATTTCACATTTGACATTTCTATGTTCTATTGTTAAGAAAATATGGGTTTATGAGATTTCCAAAAATAATTAAAATTTTCGATTTATCTGACAACAGAACAGTTTTTCACAACTGCATTAAGGGGATGTGGTACCTTAGTGGTTAAGGCATTGAACTTTGGAGCTGAAGATCATGAGTTTAAATCCCTGTTCTAGATTGAGCAAGGCCCTTAATCCCATAGTTGCACATAGTTGTATGAATGAGACAAATGTATTTTGTTCTGGATAAGGGCAGCTGCCAAATGCCATAAATGCATTCTCTTTTTTATTTACATTTTTTTGTTTACTTTTTTGAAATTAGGGTTGAAATCATTCGGACAGGTGGTTTTTTTTCATTTCATGTGATCCCACTGATCCCACTTTTTTTCCTTCTAACTGAAAAGTTTTACTAAATAAAAAGGTGATAACACAAATTGTATCAGTAGAAATAAACTGGTAGATGTGAACTGAATCAGCTGGCAAGTGCTGGCAAATTGTAATGACCTCTGCTAATGCAAGAGGCTGTTAGACAATTATGGACTCATTACTTTAGTCACTTAATAGGCAGACAGACTATGATGTGAACCCCTTGGCCTGTGTTTTAGCATGTAAATATAGCTGGTTTAGTCTATTAGAGAAAAACAAAATTCTCAGGTTCCTCCAGGAGCCAAACTTATGCATTAGAGCATACATGCATTAGAAATGTTTTTTATACAAACCTAGTTGCACGCTTTGCTAGTGAATCATTTAGCTTATAAACAGACTGCATGCAATTAATAAGTATTTATTGATGGAACGTGCACCAAAAGATTCCACCTAAAGAAACAGCACTTTTATTTAATGCAAACTAATTAAAGTGTTTGTGGGTGGTCAGTGCTGGTCAGCAGACTCCCTGCAGTCTCCATCGTTCAGATGTTCAGATATCCTGGAGAGAAGGCCAAACTAGTATAGGATGCCTCTTGTGCTCTGAATTCCTGAAAGAGGGGATACAGATTCCAAAGTTGATTTATTCAGATAGAATTTTTGTGAATCCACACAGATCATATCCCGTGTTCCAGTATTGCTTTAAAATACATTTAACATTTAAGAAAATAACGATAAAGCAAGACCGATGCAGCTAAAGTATTTTCCACACTGAATTTCCTTCATTGCTTACTAGCAGAATAAAGTAATTCAGTGCCATCTGCTGTTATCAAGCAGCTCAAATCCATTTCCATTTTCTCAACCTTTAAGACAAATCCCATACTTTCCGTAAACTCTGTTTTTTTTATATATAATTATGATTACATGAGTAATTTTTGATTGTGTATATGTGAAAGTGAATTTCAGCAGAATTTTGCATATAAATTCGAGTGAACACAGCTGTCTTCATGCAAATTATTTATGTATTTTGTGCTCACATCTGAGAATAAATGACAAAAATATTAATGAAATAAAAAAAATATATATAATGAATAAATGACAAAAATATTAATGAAATAAAAAAAATATATATAATGAATAAATACAAAAATATTTGGATCATATATCAACAAGAATGAACTACATGAAAAAAGTTATTTTACACAATTCTTTTTATGTAATTCATTCATGTGAAGTTCATGTGACTTTTTTTTGTAAGCTCTCAATACCTTCTGGGACGTTCTCCAAGAAGTCTGCTTCACTCTGCCTTCTTGCCTTGTTACCCCGATTCCCCTCCTCTGAATCCCCGCTGATATATTTAAAGTGTCGTGAAAATGATCGGGTCATTTCAGGACACAGAGTTGATATCACCAATCGTATACACTGTCCTAGAGAAGCACCTCTACTGCCTAAGACAGCTCGCCTTTGCTGGATCATCTGATGTTTCCAATCCACGCTGTAAAATGTGTGGACATCAAACACTTGTAGATTTTCAGCATATTACAGCTGTTTATTTACTTATTTCATTACGTTTTACTGCTGAGCTGAGTAACGTTATTAAGCTTCACTAATCAACATGAGAAGAACATTTTGTGTCTGGTTCCTCTCAGGGTTTCTTCCTGTTCTTCCTCTTGCCTTTAACTTACACATGAGAAAGTTTCCTTTTCCTTCCTTTGTGTTAGACACACTAAAAACGATTGAATCCAATTAAATTGGAATTAGTTCAAATTAGGAGGACATGCAAGTTCATATTAGAATCATTGGAAAATACAAGACATTAATATCTAGCCAGGATCTAAGCTAGTTCAAGGATCCACAGACTGATCGAGGATTATATATAGTTATATAACAAACAAAAACACTAGAATTAGTCTTGAGTTGATTCCTGGATGCTACAAATTAAAGCAGTTTGTTTAAACCTAGTAATTGTGTTGCACTCGTGTACATGACTTTTCAGCTAACACAGTTTCATGGCAATGTCACAGGCAAAGGACACAGTGGCCCTTTCTTTAAAGTTACAGCCCTTCATATATTTTGTGTCAAGAGCAATCAAGGCACCAAGCAGTGACTCTGCACAGACACAAACAGATCTCCAGATAAAGCCTGCAGATAGAAAGACACGGTGGACCAAAACCAGTCCAACTGCTCCTGAAAAACAAAAGAACGACAGCAGAATGCTTTGATGCTAACTGGCCACCTACATGGACACACACCTGCTGATGGACAAGCCCCTGCCTCCCCACACAATGATGTCAGAGTTCCCATATTAGGCTCATTGTAGAGTCTGAATTGATCATATATATATATATATATATATATATATATATATATATATATATATATATATATATATATATACACACACACACACACACACACACACACACACACACAATCAGATTTTTCAAGAGTTTCAAATGAAAAGTCCGGAACTATTGAGGTCGCGAGTGTCAAGGTCACGAGTATCTATGTTTCACTGTATAAAGTGTTTGAAGTCCGCACATTTTACAGTGTAGATCGGAAACATCAGATGATCCAGCAAAGGCGAGCAGTATTTTTTCACTCACATTTTCCACATTTTCTGTATTAAACACATATACGTAAATATATATACGTAAATATATATATATATATATATATATATATATATCTCGTATAGTTTAGCTTCTTAATATACACATGTATTCTATGTATTGCAGCCAGGGAGCTTTTTATTTGTAAAATTTCTGCCAGAACATGTTCAACTTAATATTATTATTCAGTTATTGTGCTTTGGATTACAGTCCATCTAAAGTGGCTGATAATCAAGAATAGGAATATAATAACTGACACTGGTCAGTTGTGCTTGCCAGCACTATAACAACAAGGAACAAGAGGTCACAGACCAGGGGGCCATGCTGAGGACCACTGATCAAGACATTACTTCATAAAGATATGTGATGTGCTGAGTGTGACAAAAGAAAGATGTCAAAAACTTCTATTGTAATGTGAATGAATAGAATAGAACTTAAGAGAAGAATTACAAAAAATGTCAGAGAAAAATGAATATTAAAAAGAAAATACATTTTCTACTGAATATAGAATGATGGGTCCATGTACGAGTATAAAATGCCTAAAATCACAATTTCTAAATGAAATGTACTGAATTCAGTTTTTTATCGTTTGTAAATGGGTTGTCACCGCTCAGTGGCTAAATCAATCATAAAACTACACACCTCTTACTCCTCCCTCCCTCACACACACACACACACACTCAGCGTGCACTCAGGTCAAGGCTCTGTTCTCACTCCTCCCTCCCTCACACACACACACACACTCTCAGTGTGCACTCAGGTCAAGGCTCTGTACTGAAATAGGATCCACCTGCTTGTTGTGTCCATACTTCAACTGTCTCTGATCTCACACCACTTTCTATATCAGTATGTTATTTACTGCAGACGACACTCTGGGCACATTAAAGGTTTCATCAGCTACAGAGCACGGAGAACTGAAGGGGAAGAAGAGGCATGTGGAAACAGCGGCGTTGCGTGGTGTTCATTCTCACGCTTGGGATTTATGTTCACACCAAACCAACAGATTGTTTTACAATTTCATATCCCGACATCACACACCCCTGGTTTTAACCAACACCTGTGCATGTTACAGTACACAGTTACTTTAAATAATCCATTGAATAATATGATTCAGGATGCAGTTGAAGGAATAATTCAGCAAGATAATTTTCCCATTACCCCATTACGTGTCTTGTCTATCAGCCAAGACACGTTTGGGCTTTAAAGTTGATTAGCATCGCATTGGAGCTTCAAGGGCTGTAGCTTACAGCTCGAGGGAGTTTATATATATATATGTATGTATGTATGTATAACACACACATAAATTCATTAACACACATGATGCTAAATTAATGTGTGTGTGTGTGTGTGTACACATTAAATTAGGAAACTGTACATTCAATTCAGAGTTACAAAAGTAACATTAGCCTGGGTTTCTACTGCATTAAACCTGATTGACTTCCCTTCATACATAACCAGATAACACTGTCATACACAACACATACACATGAGCATGTACCAGATCCTGCTGAACATAGTGATGCTGTGTGATGAACTAGACAAGCATTTAGCATGATGATAAATTAATCTATGTGTTTATGTATGAGTGTGTGTATATATATATATATATATATATATATATATATATATATATATATATATATATATATATATATATATATAAAATTTCTTGCAAATAGGAGCAACAGAAGTAGATCAGGTTTAATGCAGGCTAATGTTACTTCTGTAACTCTGTACAGTTTTCATTTGACTTACACTCATATAAAAGGTATCAATAATAAAACTTAACAAAATGCAGTGTCCTTTACATTACAACTCTGGACATTTCTGACAATCTGTCACACACTCACATTACAGGATTACTGTTTTTTTTTTTATTAAATATTATTAAAGCAATGTGAATTTTATTTCATTCAAATACATTTCCAATTCATTTTTATTTGTATATCACGTTTAACAATGAACATTGTCTCAAAGCAGCTTTATACAGATAATGTGGTGATACAAATGAATAAGATGTTCTTTATCAGTGTAAATTTGTCCCTGATGAACAAGCCGGTGGCGACTGAGGCATGGAAAAACTCCCAAGATGGCATAAGGAAGAAACCTTTAGAGGAACCAGACTCAAGAGAAAATTGTCATCCTCATCTGGGTTGCACTGAATGTCCATTTATTACAGCCAAACGATGTTGAGGTAGAGGGATGGTGATCAGAAGCAACCTGTAGTCCTGAGTCAGTGTAGCAGACTGTTGACATTAACTACAGTCGAAATCCATCCTCAAAGCTGCTGTTCTTACTCTAATTTTTAGTAAGGCAGCACCTGTATTGCACTTAAAATGCAGCCATTCTGATACTTGCCCCATATAGCAATATTGGTAATGCTTTTATAAAGCTTTTATATAAAGCTTTGCTACCACCTGAAGAAGTATTCAGTTATTCAATCAGCTAAATGATTATGTTATATGGCATTACATTATACTGCAATTGGATTTATGTGATTGAATTGAAATGTTTAACCAAACACTCCACATTTTTGAAAGCGCATATATATGTATATATATTAAACACACAGACTGTGTGTGTGTCTCACGTCAATAACAGCCATTCACCACGTTTATGAAAGCCTGACCAGTGAGTGGGTATTTGAGTTTTTGAGTAAGACTAAACCTACCACACACACACACACGCATTATAAACAGTACTGTGCTGTTTTATGCAGGTGTGAGAGAAAGAATGCCGTAAAGTAAAAATGCTTTCAAAAACTGATATATATATATATATATATATATTATTATTATTTTTTTTTTAATCAATTACCAGAATAGAAAGAAAATCAACAGGGGAAAAATCCAAATTAAATTAAAATATATGGTATGACACACTTTGCCTGCAAAACTGTAGCAATTCTTCTATGTACACTTGCACACTGATTTGGATTTCTATTCTATTCATTTTCTTTCCATATTAACACTTTTTCTCAAATTAGAGCAGTTGTTCAAAAACTGCCAAAACATTTGCACAGTATACACACACACACACACACTTCAGACAAGAAGGTAACAAATTCTTAATACTTTTATTGTAATTTTTCCATATACTGCACCAGACAGAATCACAGACTGAAGTGAGAGAAATGCAGTGATTTCAACTCTGTAACACAATCCCAGTTAGTCCTGCTAAAGCATAGCAAAGTACACTAGGGGAAAAAGTCCTGATCATCTGCGCTGTAACACTTAAGACTGCAGAGAAAGCAGCCTGATATTGAGGTGAACACCATTAAAGCTCCGTATTGGATGGAAGTACAGCACATGACAGTGTGAATCAAAGAATCCAACTTAAACATTGCATCCATAAATAAATGGTAATAATAATAAAAAAAAAAAAAAAAAAAAGGCGGACACCCTCTTGTGTACACATATGGATGGCTGCAGGGACGGTTAAGTGTGAACAGAATCTGTTGTGTTCTCTACTACAACAACCCCATTTTCAATCTGTACAATGCAGGTTTTTGTGTAACCTTGTTTTGTATTTACACTATTTAATGAGCTTAACCCACCACATAACAAAGTGCATGTTTTTTTAAAGAAGTTTTAAAATGTTTTAATGTGTAACTGAAGTGGCCCTATACAACAAACTGAACATCACTTAATGTAAAAGAGGACAATATAATTCAAGTTTTAACACTCTTACCACAGTCCATCAAACTGATTTCTAGAAACTAAACTGCCTGTTTATCTTTCCAACCAAAGATTTGTTTAAATATACTCACCAGTTACAGTTGGTCAGCCTTCACCCATTCAGTCTACAGCATGTTGGCCCCACCCATTCCAACTTGGTAATCTATTTGCTATTTCTGTACCTAGTCTAGTCATCAAAGTCAATAACATTACAAATTAACATTCACTATTGACTTCTCTTTAAATCCTTGTAATCCATTTCACCAGAAAATGGAACACTTTTTAGCACAAAGTTAAAAACGAGTTTCTGTTTATGTAGATAAAATACTATATATAGGATATAGGACCTTTTTTTGTAGTATGCATAACTTCAGACCGTCTGTTTTACTGCTGTATTAAAGTTGTTTTGTGGTCCCTGCAGCCGTCATTGCTTAACACAGCTACTAATAAGTGGAAAAACTAATTAAAAACAATGACAGTCATTTTGCATTAAAAAAAAGAAAAAAGAAAAGAAAATTATAATAATTATATATATATATATATATATATATATATATATATATATATATATATATATATATATATATATATGTATAAAACCAGGAGATTCTGAAAGATTGATATAGTAAAAGTAAGTCTTTTTGTGTCTTACATACTAGTGTGTTGACTGTAGCCTCAAGAGTTGCAGTGGCCGGACCGTCAGTATCCGTGCTGAAATATCCGCTGAGCGAATACGTGAGTTCCGCACACTCAGGTGCTAGGTAGAAGTAAGTCAGTAAAGGCATTTCCATTTTTGTGCAGGTGTGCAAGAGACTTTTAAATCCCATTGGTCAAATCCTGAATCACACCAGCAGCCACCAACTTCTGCAGAAACTCCTTTTCTTTTGATATGTTGTGTGTCCATGACTGCAGAGAGAAAGGGAGAAAAAGAAAGAGAGAGAAATGAACATTCGGGCCCAACAGTGTGGCAAATGCTATAGTCTAATATGCTTCTCTGTTCACTCGGCTCTGCCGTCAGGTCAGTCAGCTTTATTGAAATGAGTGTGTGCTGAATGTATACACATAAACAATGGGGAAACTGATCGCTCTGTCTAAAGTAAACATGTTACTGGAGCTGGGAAACAGCGGAGACAATATGACCGGCTCTCTTTGTGCTCTGCGGGGCTTTTAATGCTGGACACGAGAGACACTACAAAAACACATTACAGGACAATGACGTGTAGAGTTACCTCCTCGGTGGGAAAAGCACTTACAAGCAGATTACAGAAAAGGCAGGTGAAACAACATCTACAGTAACAGTAAAAGTGAATTCAGATAGAGTTAGACACATTTTGCTGTTCCATTATAGATAAATGCAGATCATTGGAAAAATCATTGGAAATGATATACCCCCCCAAACTAATACTTTGTAAAAGCATCTTTTGCAGGATTTGTGAATAAGTCTCGATTAACTATTTGTTTTTTTACTCAAATAATATATTCTCAATTATGAAATATTAGGGTCCCCCCCCCATAAAGGTGCGTAGACTTTTTATATCGACTGTATATGGTCTACCAAACAATAAATACTTCAAGAACGGAAGGAAAGAGCTATAAATCAGATTTTTATATGTTGTGATTATAATGCTTTTATGGATGAAAGCTTGAAAGATGGCACATGTGACAGAGGATCAATTCAGGGAGTGCAGTGTGGGAGATTGGTGCTTTATTACAGTTATACCTCTTACTAACTACTCAAATCTGAGACATTATACAAGCAAAGTGATGCCAAAGTACTGCACAAAATAAGAGAAAGGGAAGCACAAAACTGCACTTTAGTAATAACACAAATTGCTATGAACTCGTTGAACATGTTAAATGTTTCAAGCGAAAAAAGAAGGTGGTATTACCGACACATCATTCATATTGTGTGTTTAATCACACTGGTTATCAAAGTGAAAATTTCATTGGGCACCAAATGTTCACTGTGTATGTGCACCTCATATCTCTCCCACACACACACACATGATTGACAGCTTTGGAACAATGATTCTCTTAATAATAAATGTGTGGAGGTGGAGGTGGAGGGGTGGCCATGTCTCTGCAGACTGATGGGTCACTGGATTCTGACTCAGCATTGACTGCTGCTGTGACCTGGCTGTGGAATGCAGTCATAGTCTCATTAAAACTCACACACACACAAGCAGAGAGAAAAAAGTGTGGAGTGCATTACGTCTTTGATAGCAGACATCTTGAGCTTCTCGTAGTAATGCAGCGGTGAATGAGGGTTGTTCAGGTCATAGCCGAATCCAGCCACTGCCACCTCATCACAGTTATGCAGTGCCATCGTGATCGCCACTGTCCCCAATGTCGGAATATTCTTAAAAACATACACAAACATTTGATTAAACACTGGATTCATCTCTTACATTTTTCCAATTGTTTAATTTTGGAGTTTTAAACTGCAGAAAAAAAAAACAATGCAAATTTTTTTTGTAAAAAAAAAAAAAGATCTCAATTACTTACAAATTAATGCTGCTTATCCATGCATTCTTTTGTCTTTGAATACAGACTGATGCATAGCACAGTCTTTAAATTGAGGAATGTTTGCCCATATTGGATTCTTTCAATACTAATAAAATAAAATCTAAATGAATGACATGATCTTAAAAAAATAGCCTCCCCTCACCCCTCGACCCATGTGGCCATTGTTGCGTGGCAGACCGATGAACTGAAACGCTGCCTCCTGAATAAAATACGGGTTCAGTATCCTCACTTCTGCTGCATTTCTGGGCACGACACGCGCCACTGACTTCCAGAATCCATCTGTCCCACGCTGAGACCATATGAGAGACAGTGATGGTGAGAGAGAGAGAGAGAGAGAGAGAGAGAGAGAGAGAACGAGCAATAGACAGAAAAAGACAGAGCAAACAAGAGAGTGAGAGAAAAAGAGTGTGAAAAAAAAGAGTAAATAAAAGAGACAGACAGACATCAAGGGAGAGGAAGAAGTAAAAAGAAATTTGATAAACTGTCAAAGATCTGTAACTAGGTAGAGAAAGGCGAAAGCGCTCCACAAAAAAAAAGACAGAATGTGACAGAAAAGGAGTTAATAGAAAGAAAAGGAAAAAGAAAAAAGCAGTCGAGAGGGTTTGCATATTTACCCGTTTTACTGGCTATAGCATTAGTATGATTGATAGCATTCATGCAAATAAAGAATTGGGAGGGAGAAAGAATTGACACAAAGAAACAGATTAAACCATTTGAGGAAACGTATGTGGATGAGGGACAGGATAGTTAGAGAGATAGGGAGAGAGAAAGAGAGATAGGGAGAGAGAAAGAGAGATAGGGAGAGAGAGAGAGAGAGAGAGAGAGAGAGAGAGAGAGAGAGAGAGAGAGAGAGAGAGAGAGAGAGAGAGAAAAAAACGATTCGTTACATGTTCAATGATCATGAAACAAACATAAGTGAGCTATCTAATTATATTATAAAAATAATATACACATTTTTGAAACCAAGTATAATTTATTCGTAACATGTGAGTTGACTGGTTTCCTAATTCCCCTTTATCACACCTGCTCTTTTATACCTGTGAATGAGTGTTCAAGGTGCCAAGACTCTCAGCTGTGTAAATATGCCCCCTGCCTGCCTTTGATGAGCAGCACTGAGTATTTCTGACCCACTGCCAAAAGCCAGCTCACCTGTCCATCAAACAGGCTACTCATGTTCCTGTTCATCAAACAGCTAACTGAAGTGTGTCCCGTAATTGAGAGCTACTCAAAAAAGATGGTTTCGGGTTCGCCTTAAATGAAAAAGCACAAAAAAAAAAAAAAAAAAAAAAAATTTAAAGCGCTACGCTTTCTGAATGAGAGAAGAAAAAGAAAAAAAAAGAAAAAAAAACAAAGGAAAAGCGCTACACTTTCTGAATGAGTGTGAAGAATTCTCTTGTGTTTTTACAGAACTTCCCTACTGAACATGAAGCTGGTTCACATGTTTTGATTTGGATCATAAATCATTTATACGGACAAAACTGAACAGAAGCATCGGCATTTGAACATGAGAATCAGACTAGAATTCATAAATCCATACAACAGCTCGAACATTACCAAACACTCTTTCACAACCGTGTGACAAATTGTTCGGTTTAAACATCCACACCTGTACCTCACCCCAACACTGCATCAGGGAGTCAGAGATAGGAGTCATCAGCATCCCAGCACACAAGCATTCATTTAGGAATGAATCATCTGTCGTGTATTTTTAGACGACTATAGAACGATTAACAGGTGATATACTGTGCAGCCTGATGAGTGATTCTACACTAGTCTATTATTAATAAGAATAATGCTGCTTTGTTTTTAATTATTTTATGATGGACTACATGCATTCAACACTATGACAAGTTTCCATTTCAAAACACTGCATCTCTCGCTTTCCCACGCATTCTCTACATTCAGCAGTACAGAAAGACTCGTCCTTCAGGTTTCCCCAATTATTATTCACAGATCATAAGGGCATTTATAGAAGTTATGTATAAACACAAAATAGGTATTTTTAGATTTTGGTAGAGCTACATTTGTAGTACATGCATGACAAAGCATACATTTTGAAGCCTTTCAAAGCTTTAGGGAAAGCAAGAATTTTGTACATATCTGATGAACATCACTGACTTTCATCTTTGAAAGCTCTCAGACACTGACTACACTGACGATATACCGCCCCTGTCAGTGCAGTCAAAGAACTGGAAACTCAGGTGCAGCTCTAAGAAAAACATGGAAATGTTTTGTGCAATAAACGCATAATTGCTAAATAAAAACCCGAGATTTTAAACACTTAACAGTAGGCATGTGATGAATAAAACAAGGCTGGGCATGCTATTATAAGAAAGTAATTGAGGGCTGTCTGGTTTTATGTGGCCTGACACAAAGCAACTGCCAACACCTACCATTTATAAATCAAAGATAAACATGTGGTACTTTTTTTTATTTGGTTAAAATTACATCCACAAACAAGTAAGTTCTTATCATTTTTTTGAAAGCCAGCCTCTCATTTTTTTTTCTGCTCTGTTTTTACATTAGTAAGACAAACTGAACATGGCTTGTCATGCTTCCAAGAAACTGAAAAGCACAAAGTCTGCTGTCCTGAAGACTTCCTGTTTTGGAAAATACCCCTGACCACAATGGAGAGTCATTCCAAAAACATAAAATAATCATCTCTGAAGCTTTATGTAAATATCAAATGCATGTCGTGAAATCCAATTAAGTGAAGTATCTGCCATACAAGTCCCTAAGAATCAGTAGTTACTACAGAAATTATAAGATGTTAGGTGCTGTTGTCTTGAAACTAGCACTATTGTCCATGCCCTGTCATTATAGAAAATTATTCAGATTAATAATTAAGAAAAAATTAACATTTATTTAGCAAAACAAGATTAGATGGATATTGTATATAATGGAAAAAAATACTTTCTTCCTACAGCTTCAGAGAAATTACATTTTGGACTAAGTGAGTTGAATATGAAAGGCAATTTTGCCCAGCCTTTGTGGAAGTATAGGACAAAATGTCCTTTAATTTTTAAATAAGAAATATTATTATAAATTCCCTTGCACACTTCACCCCTATTACCTATTGGAGATTAGTATGCGTTTTCCTACAGCCTCTACTACATCCTGATTACATATAATGAACAATTTTTATTAAGGTAGTAGAATTATAAAACATATCTGTCCCCCCTCAAGAATTTATCATCTTTCCCTTTTTATTTATTTATTCATTCATTCATTCATTCATTCATTCGTTCATTCGTTCATAGTTTGTTTGCATCATGTACATATTCTAGAATGAAAAAAATGGGGGAAAAAATTAAATTCTATAAAATTGTACAGCAGATAAGAATGTTACTATCTCTGTTTGGGAATAAGTATAGCTGTTTATGTTACTGCGCTAAAAATAAAGAACTTAAATAATAATGCACTAAAAATGCACTAAAAATAAAAAAAATAAAATCAAGAATTCAACAAATACTGTTATATTCAATAATAAATTAACCCAAAAAGAACATTATATAAAAGTAATTCATTTCTGCTACTGTTCGTATAAACTCAAGCAACGGAAACGTACAACCTATATCAAGCCAGGAGTAATGTCTAACCCATGCCATCGTTCAGACACAGATGGCTGTACAAACTGTTATTCCTATAAAAGCCTACAGTAAAACAAGAGTCGCTGCATTATCATTAATTGCACAAGACAATTTAAGAGGAGTTCAAAAGGGGTAATAACAGAAATAGCAGACAGACAGATAAACACATTCGGCTACTCAAAGTTTTGTTAACCAGGAATCTGGTCTTTTACAAATTGCATTGTACGAACGCACGCATTTTCTCCAGATGAAACCAGATGTGTGGGTTTATGGAGGAGACTTGAATGAGTATAAAAGATCATGAACAGGTGAAGGGTTGTGAGTGGAAAATGTGATGGCGCTGGAATGGATGAAAACAATACCGGCAGCAGTGTGATGGAGTGGCCTTTTACAAACAGCCGATGAAAAACAAGAAGGGCAAACAAAGTAGTGAACCGCAGGAAGCCCCTGTATCAATATCATTGAGGCCATTAGAGTAATCAGGAGAGGGGGGTGACGTGGAAAGCTACACTGCTAAAGAGGAGTTACCTGGATACCTGCACCTATGCCGCTTTAAACGGCCACAACAAGGTGACAAAATTCTGGATAGATAGAAACAATTAACTACAAATACGCCACAGCGTTCGTACAAAACAAAAAACAACTGTAACCTAGCTTAGTGTTATACTGAAAACGGAAAATGACCGAATACACGCCTTTATTCTGGTTAGTTGAGTACTGAAGCACAGTCCAATTATCCACATCTATTAAACTTTTTCATCTTACATACTTTTTCTCCAGGTTCATATTCATCGCATGCTTCTAACCTGTGTAATGTGCAAAAAACAAAAAAACAAAGCCATTTTAATTATAATGATCGAAACACCATCCTTATGTTTAATTAGTTCATCTACAGCTTTACTGCTTCTTCTTCTGCAATTCAGTTTAAACAAAAGGTGCCACGTGTTTGGAAACATGCAGAAAGAGTGAAATATCCTCTCATTCATCCTTATACATGCTTGCCTTGAAGCGCTTCCACTATGCCTTCATTCATCTGCAAAGAATTCTTTCCTTGTCACATTTTTATGTAATGATGCTGCCCTCTGATCTCCTTGCCTGATGAGGGCGTGGCTTCAGAGCTTACAGTGGGAGCTGCAGAAGAGACGTCTGCCCTGTAACAATGACTGCAGTCAGTAAGAGTTTATCTCGGCCCGTATCAGCTCACACATTCAGTTCTTCATTGTCAGGGACAGAATCTCTTTATAGTTAGGGGTTTGAGGAAGGGGGTGTGGTGGGGTGGGACCTCTTCATCCCACCTTTCACTTTACTTTTAATCATGATGCTCTCTTTTCAACACACCAATGTCGACATTTCACAAGAAGCAGGAAATATTGTTTTCTTCATTACAGTTTAGTAAGGTTAAAAGTACATTAATGGTGGATGCCCTTTATGAGTGTAAAGCAGGTTCTCACACTTTTTATTCCATTCCATTCATATACATGTGAATGCTGGAAACTGGAAATGGAAGCTTAATGCAAAGATGCATTTCAAGCTTGATGAACTCTGACTTAGTAGAAGATTGACATGTCATGGCATGACCTTTTTAGAAAATTCAAGATAGAGGAAAGACTGATGACAGTGGTGTCATAGCAGTCAGTATTATATT
>JBCEWE010000455.1:10410207-10507707 GCA_039877035.1 Silurus lanzhouensis | reverse complement strand
TGAAGGAGACATGCAAAAAGCCTCCACAGTCAGCCAAAAATAAAAACACGTACCTGTCATTATGACGATACCTGAACACTTTGTCTATACAATACATTTGCTAGCTGAAAATGCTGAATACAGAGGCATCCTTTGGTTAAACTGACACTCGGATAGCAAAGATATTCTGAAGTATTAATGATGTGTGTGTGCTGCTGCAATAACTGTTTATCACCATAGGCTTTCTGTCGAATTGGTGTCATTTTTGATGCGCTCATGTCGGATACTTTCTGAATTTTTATAGGAACAGCAGCTGATTTGAACATAACTCTGGTTTCTTTTGGCCACTATGCAGAAACCCGTCTTTGGACGGATAATTAACTGGAACGGCGAAACTTTCCGTCTTTGGCGAGCGTGATAGCCCGCAGACAGCTTCGCTACAAAATCTCCCTGTGACAGATCTGTAATTACTTCATTGTAAGCATGCTGGCACTTGTCCTAGATGTTTGAGTGGAGCCCTGAAGCAGCTCTCAATTAAGGAACTTCACGTCACCAAGGCCAGGAAGAAAGCTGAAAGGATCGTCATTGATCCCACACACACAGGAAACCATCTGTCCCACATACCCGCCTCAGAAAAGAGAAATGCTACTCAGGAAGTGCCTTCTCCACAATAGCCTTGTCTCTGTTCACCAAGCCTTACTAGTAGAGCCTAATTGAAAATGACATTTCTCTTTCAGGGTGACGTGCAAGGATTACACAGAACAATACCGACTCAATATTAATGAGATTACAGTGTCCATTAGGTCAGTTGCTTGATACTTGTTTCTCACCGTGTTCTGCGAAATGTCTTTAAATATACCGTATAAAATGACCCCTATAAATAGCACGGCTATAACAGTGAACATCATGACCTCTATTTGACATTTAAAACGGTCAACACTCATCAGAAGTTCTTTTCAGTTTCCAAAATCGACATCAAACGCTCCACTGCTGATATTTGACGAGTGTGATGGGACACACTTTACGCTCCAAAATCACTAGTGAAAATTGGATTTTATATATATATATATATATAGAAACACCTCTAAATACATACAATTAAAATCACATAAGAAATTCAAGATCTGTAAGACACTGGTGTGTTTTTAAAGACAATATTTAAGATAATTATTACGTTATCATTATCATGTCATCATATGTATTATGTTTTTGTAATTATTGGTTAATACCGAGCATTAATAAAGGTACATGTGCAACTATATTTTTGAGGAGCTCATTATAAGATATGGTGGAAATGAATGCACCCTTATTTCCTCTTCAGTGACCTACCACTTTCTCCTTGAACACTATGTGCTTGAGCCATTTGAGGTCGGGTGGTTTGAAGGCAGAAAAAACGAAGAGAGAGCTCTTCTCGTAAAGATCGGGTTTCTGAATGGCTCCTTCTGGATATGTGATGCGCATGGTGGTCTTAGTTCCCACGTCCTTCTCGTAGCCTCTCACTGGAGCCTCGTTCAGTCTGCAGCAGCAAATCACACAGTGACACTCATTAGGGGTTGACACTAATACATCTTATTCATTAGGTCACAAAATTGGGTGGCAAAAAGGAAATACCACCAAACAGCAGCTATCTTTATCTTATATTTTAAAACAGTTATGAGCTCATTTTAGCCAGCGATTCTCTAAAAACAACTGAACACAATAACATGCATATCATGTTATGATTCAGGGCCTGGTCTGGTCTGGTCTGGTCTATGGTTGTGGACCTTTGCTCTAAAACATGCTTTTCATACACACACACACACACACACACTATATGGACAAAAGTATTAGGTCACCTGACCTTTCGTGCTCTATGTGGTTCTTTTCCAAACTGTTCACATAAAGCTGAAGGCACTCAATTGTACACGATGTCTTTAGATGCGCTATAATAAAATTTTGCATGTTCCAGCATGGCAATGGAGAAGATGATCTTGAGTGGTCTGCTATAGAGCTCTGATCTCATCCCTACTGAACACCTTTGGGATGAATGTGAATGCTAACTGCACCCCAGGTCTCCTCACCTCACCTATACCAGTACCTGCCTTCCGTAATTCCCTTGTGGCTGATGAACACAAATATCCATAAGCACCCTCCAAAATCTAGTGGAACATCTTCCCAGAAGAGTGAAGGGGAATTATAAGAGCAAATTGATACTAAATGCGGAATGCAAATGCTCACATACCATACTTAGACCAGGTGACCCATATATATTGGTATACACAAAAGCAACACAATCAAATTCTAGGTATCTATGCATCTATGACTTACCTTACGACCACATCGAATTCATCAATTTTAGAGCCTAGAGACTTGTTAAAAAGGATCCCCCCATTTCCAACGATGATGCACCTCTTACAGCTCAATCTGCATGAGAAATCCAGCAGACAGACAGCAAAAACAATGTGAAATCAACAGGAAAAGGACAATATGTAACTGATCATGCAGCTTTATCACAAAGAGTAGGAAAAAGCAAAACCTGTCAAGTTCATCTCCAAGCCCGTAGTTTTTTGTTTCATCTAAAATAACCGTGATCATATTTTCTGTGGAGAGAAAACAATGTCCAGAATTATGAGCAAAATGTATTTCATGTGGACTTGTGTAAGTAGAGTCCTAGATCTCTCCCTAACATTCAAGCTAACTTCAAACTCCCAACATTAGTTATTATTAAATGAAGTTCAAAATCATGATAAAGTAATTGTGTAGGTGGTTTTTTTATTGCACAACAGGCAATAGCGGAGTCCAGTGTCGCTGTATTCAAATGACTTTTATAGCTCCTTCAAAAGAAATTAACGATAAGCTCATTTGCAGAAGATGATTGCTGAATTTAGTCTTCAGTGGTTGGTGGAAATTACTGACAGCGGTACATTGCAGGACATTATTACTTAAAGGAAATGATGAGGTTTCTGTTCTTTGCATTTCACAACACTAGACACTCTCATGGAGTCATTGACTTGAATGCCACACTGCGGTTTAAATGTCACAGAGGAACTAGGCTAATTAAAAACACCATTTTACGCTGAGTGCACACTACATGATATTCACACCGTTTTGAAGCTGCTGACTATTTCACACTACACGACTTCCAATAAGTTGCTTGCACTTAATGCTGAGATGCACACATTATCCGTCACCCGGAGATCCCCCAAATCCTGCTTTCTCACAGAGATAAACTTAGAAGCTGTCGATCCTGCGAATGAGAATATGTTCGGAAACAAGAAAAAGGGTGGAGGAAATTCTGCTTGGTGAGACATTTCCAGTGTCTAGTTAAAAGAAATAGAGCTATTTTTAAACGGTGTGCTGGAAAGAATCACGTCAAGTTTGTGTTTATTTTGTTCTGTTCCTAACTACCATTAGGGGATGACATGCCAAATAAGTTGTTTCAGAAGTAATAGTACTGTGGATGAGAAGCTTGATACAGGGTTCTGAGGCACAGGAGAGCGGATGTTTACAGAGGGATTCACACGATACGATTCATTGTGGAAATAGAACTGAAATGCACTTGAAAATGTCAGAGGCTACACGTCTCTTGCAGACGGAACGAGACACGAGGCGCAATGAGACGGTGAGAAGAATCGCGTGAAGACACGGAGCACCAAAATAACATGGTGACTTCATGATCACAATCTACTCATACACACTTTATTCTGTAATAATCAATATTGCACTATTATAACTGTTGCACATACTTGATATAATAGCCTTCTTTTTTTGCACTCATATCATAACACACTGTATACAAACATCGCATTTATTGCACCATTAAAGACCATTGTACTCAGTCTATATATAATATATAATCCCCTTTCTGTGTACAGTTTATTTATATTCATATTATTCATACATTTATCATATTTATTCATATACATCTCATAACCTAGCCTTACCAAACTGTACATATGTAAATATTTTATTTACCAACGCACTACTGGTTAGGTGCTAAATCTATTTCTTTGCCTTGTACCATAATATGTGCAATAGCAATAAAGTTCAATCTAATCTAATCCAATCTAATAATCAGGGAAACAATCTTGCCGAATGCACCAAGCATAAAAGGACTAAAACCATTTTTATCAAAGAGTTTTATTTAAATGTTTCTTTTACATAGGATTTATACAGATTAAAACGCTGAACATTAATCATTACAAACAGTTTAAGTTAGAAAAAATGGATGGATGACTGGATGGATAGATGGATGGATGAATGGATGGATGGATATTAATGTGCATATGTACTGCTCAGTGGGCATCTATTATTGTGTCTAAAAAATATATATATATTAAAATAAAAATAAAAAAACATAACCAAAAAAACTTTTTCTTTCTTTCACTCACACTCACACCCACAAAAAGACCCTTACTGCAGGAGCTCTTAACATCATTCAGAGCTCTTTTTAAACATTCAAGAACAAACACACATTACAATATTTGTATATATATTTAATTTTAGATCACATATAAATGGCTAATATTATGCAACATGTAATTTCAGTTACACTGATCTACAAAGTGAAAGCCTCAGAAATTAAAGTAGTAAGTTTACCAGAATTGGGTCACTAATAAAGGAAAATCAAGTCCTGAGTATTAATTGCCTCCAGTTTCCAAGACTCAGCTTCAGGTCAAAATTGCATCAAAATAATTCAAAACTAGAAGGGGGCTATGCAATTATGCTTCATGACTTTTCTGCAAAATGTGAAATATCTTTGTAGAACTGTTGTATAAAAGCGATAGCACACTTGCAAGCGGACGGTTATGCTAAATATGAGCACATCTGCAACAGATTTACTGTCTATTGTCAATTTAACTGGCAACAAAAGTGAGTACACCCTAAGTGATAACAGCTGCATCTTGTATTAGAGCAGTTCAAACTTGGTGTTTTGAGTACAATTCTCTCATATTGACCACTGGATGTTCAACATGGCACCTCATGACCAAGAATTCTCTGAGGATCTGAGAATTAGAACTGTTGCTCTCCACAAAGATGGCCTAGGCTACAAGAAAATCGGTAACACTCTGAAACTTAGTTACAGTACAGTAGCCATGGTCATACAGAGGTTTTCCAAGACAAGAGACAGAGGCATGAGTGCAGCCAGCATTGCTTTAGAGGTTGCAGAAGTGGAAGTTGTCAGTGCTCAAACCATACTCAGACTCAGTTTGCATGGCTGTCGTCCCAGAAGGAAGTCTTTTCTGAAGCTGGCTAACAAGAAGACAACCTGTCCAAGAGCACAAATTACTGAAACCATGTCCTGTGGTCTGATGAGACCAATATAAACTTGTTTGGCTCAGATGGGGTCCAGCATGTGTGGTGACGACCAAGAAAATTGTGTCTTGCCTACAGTCAAGCATGGTAGTGGTAGCATCATGGTCTGGAGCTGCATGAGAGCTGCGGTTAAATGAGGGCAAACATGGATTCCAAGTTGTACTGTGACATTCTGAAGCTGAACATGATGCCCTCCTTTCAAAAACTGGGCCAAAAGGCAGTTTTCCAACATGAAAACTACCTAAAAACACAGCACCAAGATGACAACTGCCTTGCGGAAGGCGATTGAGTGGCCAAGTACAGTGCATCCAGAAAGTACTTAAAGCCTTTACTTTTTCCACATTTTGTTATGTTACAGCCTTATTCCAATTTGTTTGTAGAATTTCTTCAAAAGTATTCACAGCTTTGACCATGATACAAAAAAATTGAGCTCAGGTGCATCCTGTTCTCACTGATCAATATTGAGATGTTTCTACAACTTGATTTGGAAAGGCACACCCCTGTCTATATATGGTCTCACAGTTAACAATCCATGTAAGAGCACAAATCACACCATTTGACACTTCACTCAATGTTTTTTTTCCAGCTATTTAGACAATAATGCTGTATATCGAGTTATTTTCAGAGGACAGTAAATCTGTACTGCTATACAAGCTGCACACTGACTACTCTAAAATATATCCAAGTTTTATTTCTATACTACTGTCCCTTGAGAAGAAATACTAAAACGAGCTGAAATGTGGGGGGCGCTCACTATACATGCTACACTATACATGCTGTGGGGAACAGCACAAAGGAGAGAGAAGTCACAATGCCAGTTCTTATTTTCTGCATGTAAGGCCTGCGAACCGTGAGCAGTGCATGAAATGTAGTTACAGAAAAATAATAATTCAAATGAAGATGTGATGGCAGTAGCTGTTATTTCCTGTGTAAGTAACGTGAGATAAAAAACAATGGGTGTAGAAGTACACACTCCTACCTTGTGTTTTTATCCCGAAAGGTGGGGGGTAGTTGCTGATCTTCGACATGCGTTTAAAATTCAGGTCAAGGAACATGGGGGCCGGTTTCACAAACCTGCAAAAGCACAGGAGGAATTAAAGGTAAATAAGGAGGAAAGAGGCAGAGAGAGAGAGAGAGAGAGAGAGAGAGAGAGAGAGAGAGAGAGAGAGAGAGAGAGAGAGAGAGAGGGAGGGGTATTCATTATAATATTCCTTTCCTTTCTTGTTACCACAAATTAAATTTTCTCCACGTGCCGGTTATGGATATAATCCAGGATGTTCTTCTAGAACATTCCTCGTGATCGGTACTTCACTTTTTCTCTGTGTTCGCATAAGAGCATGTTCTACAGGCAACATCATCGCAGCATCATGGATAATAACCATAACCATTTGTGGCAGTGGACGCAGGTGTGTCGCACACAGTACTGTGACAAAAAAATATATATACATGGTATTTGAATTACTGATCACGAGGAAACTATGAAGAAGAAAATGTTATAATGCGTGGCCTCTCAGGACTTCCATAGAAATCATTTGCCAATGCAAAAAAAATTAAATTGTTACAAGTTTGTTTAGTTACATAAATTGTTGTTCCAACAGCCACAAATGTTCTCTTACCTGCTTCCCTTTTTCCCCCTCACTTTCAAAGTAAAGCACGTCTGCCTGAAGCCATTCTCGTGTTAAAAATTGACTTGTTAATCAGTGCTCTTACTGGATGTTTGTTCCATTTGATGCACATGAAAAATCAACAGTAACGCACATTTTCATAAGTTTATGTGAAACATTACCCATACGAGTGCCTGAAGATATTTCTATTCTATTTTATAGTAAAGGTACCTTTATTAAAGGTACATTTATAAAATGTTCAGCCAGAAACTGAGACTTTAACAGCACTAGGAATATGAATGCCTTGACCAATTATTATAGCTTTTCGTAACCAACACTCCCTCTGCTACATACTGCTCAAGTTGAACAAACCTGATTAAACAAGTGTCACTGACAAATGAAACCACATTATTCTGTTCACAAAAAAAAAAAAAGAGGGGAAAGAAACAAAGAGAAGCACAGCAGAAACTGTTGTCAATACACCGGAGGACTAATTGCAGCACTACACTACACTAGCATACACTGCACATGTTTGGTACAAGGCTCTGTTATAAACTGTGTGTTACTTGTTTGTTCGCCATACAGCCTCTGTGAGTGATTATCACTCTGACCCTTTTAATCAGGACTGAATCGGTACCGATCGTCCACTTCGCTCAAGCACGACCACAATTATCCAACACTGTTATGAAACCAACGACTTGTTGGCCTGGAGAAGTCCTGTCAGCACTTTAGTTATGATCCGCAGAAATCCGGCCGACACATAAGAATGTGGTAATAACGCAGGTGCTCGCTGTCCATTCGCACAAACGCTGAGAATTAAACCCCAACGAGCAGCTCTGGAATTCCTCACAGCTCTGTGCTTTAAGTGAGGCGGACAAGGGTTCACCAAGCGCCCCGTGACCCTGAATATCACCTCCACACACACACACAAACACGTACTTATTACTGGCGGCTCCTGGTCAGACATACTAAGAACAGATGCAATGCTTTGTTCTGCAAGTAGAACATGCTTCTGGAACAACCTTATTTCCATTCAGTCAATGCAATCGGATATTATCAGCGTGCGCCATCTTACTCCTCTCACTTCTGAGCTGCTTGGAAATTCCCTCAAGACTCCCTAGACAGAGAAGCTATTATGTAGCTCTATGTTTCATGTAATCATTGGAGAAAAAATATGGATGCTGCACCTCCAACAAACATTTAACAACAAACGTTGGAGTTTTCACACAAGAATGTCTTCCAGTGCTTAAGAGCAGACATCCCTCAAAAATGCTTTGTCACGTCAGTGCATCAGTAGGTTGCTAATGGCGTGGAATCTCAGCAAACCATTGTTATAACCCAGGTTAAAGGAGTTAAAACGAGTCAGCAACTTCTCGTTTTTTGAAATTCAGTTATAATTATTGGTGAAAATAAAGAAATAAATTAAATAAAACCCCATATTAGCTGTATACTTGAAAAAATAAAAATCCCATTGTGCACATTCACCTTGAGCAATTAGTGTCATATTTCCCTGTATTAAATTTTGAAAGTGACACAGCAACACAGGGAATATCACGCATTCTCGTACTTCTACTTGTATATTACTGCATCTAAATAAAACTGACTGCATTACCAGTCATTACCAAACTTAAACCTCATCAATCAACACCACGTTGGTCATATTCTATTCTATTTATGATTATGATTCTCAGTCATGCAGGTGCGTTTACCTGAAATGTGATTCATTTCAGCCAATCTATTCTGTTCTATACTGTTGATTCAAGTCCTCTAATCTATTTGGTCAAATTCTTTTTTTTTTTTTTTTTTAAGAACCAAGAAACTATTTTTACATCAACAACATTTACGTGTTTTCTACACTTTATATACTTTTCTCCAAGATGCACGTCTCCCTCTAGGTGCCCATTAGGGGGTGCTACAATGTCCATAGCAAAAAAAATTAAATAAAGCTCATTATTAAGGAAAGGATTATGTACAGGCACACCACTACAGAGTTTGCAAAGCACTTAAAAAAACCTGTAAAAGCCAAAATCTGCATCATCACAGCATCGGTGATTTAACATCCGCCTCCACGTCAGAATCATGTGGCTTTAGGTAAGGTAACAAGTCGAACAATAAACTCTGCATGGTTATATGCTCTCTTTCCTGCTACATTCATACATCTTGTACAAAAAAATTGCAGTATCTGCACTATATGGACAAAAGTAACATCCTTGTGGCTAAATGAACACAAATCTCCACAACCACAGTTCAGAATCTAGTGGAACATCTTCACAGAAAAGTAGAGGTTATATACGAGCAAATAGGGACTCGGTATGTGGAATGGGATGTTCTGAAAGCACGTAGAAAGTCTTACGGTCAGGTGTCCACAAACGTTTTTCCCTATAGTGCATGTTTTTGCAATGCTCACAGTTCATTAAAGTGCATATTTCACACCAGACAACATGGTGGTGTTGTTCTACCTCTAAAACCGCTAAATTAATCATCAATAATCTCGCTCAGCACAATCAATACTGATGAATAAAATGTACACAAGTTGACGTACGCAGTGCAACATGCAGTGTAGAGTGCAAGGAAATACTCATTAGCAGTCACGGCTCTTTATGCCCTAAAGGCTTTATGGTTAATCTAGTTTGTTTTTCCACGTCCTCGGCTCACGTCTGAAGTCAAACTCAGTTAGAGCGCACTCGGGGCACATTCAACTACGCGTGTCAGATGTAAATTACATGGCTAACTAAGCTTTGTAGGTTTAGTGTCTCAACAAACATTTAAGACGTAACGGCCTATTTAGTGTTACCATCTGGATCCACTTGCAGGCACCACACTCGCGCCGACCCGAGTCACACGCCCCAGCTCCCGTTCCCGTTTCCAAGCTGACATCACCTGGCATTCTTATAAACTGTGGGAACGTTTGGTGCAAGGTCTAGTTGTAGCAAAACTTAATAATAAAAAACCCTCAAGTGACCTTAAATGCTGTTGTAGGAAGTAAGGAAAGCATTCAGCCAGCTATAGACGGCCAAAAATAAATAAATCCTTGGCAGCAAAAGAGTGCGTCCATTATTACTGTAGACAATATACAAAAATTTTGATCATTCATTTACCAGTGTTCAGGGTTTCTGCAGGGTTCATTAAGTAAAATTTAAGACTTTTTAAGACCTTTTTAAGACCATTTAGAATAAAATGTAAGACATATCACCAAAATCATCAAAAACACACCCACACATATAGAACCCTTTTTTTCAAGCCAAGTCTCGCTTAACATGCACTTCCCCATAACTGACAAAATAAAATCCGTTTTACGCCTGTGGTACAATCCAGAGAGATTTGTGCCAGTGTTGCATTGGGTGTAGCATGTTGGGCTCATTTGTAGTTGTAATACATTGAAATATATTTGGACTAGCGAAAGTACTACAACTACAAGACCACTATAGTACACGCACAAAAAAAGGAGCATTTCACTAAACATAAGATGTAGTGTTACATGGACATCAGATAATCAAGACCGGTTTAAAACTATTAAAAGACCTAGCACAGCGAATTTAAGACTTTTTCATGTCTAAACTTTTGATTTTTTTTAGATAATTCTTTACTTTTTAAGACCCAAAAACCCTGAGTGTTGTGTTGTGCTCACATGCGCTCTAACACCATAGGAGTTTGATTATAAAAGACATACCAGAAGATAATATCTTAACCTTTAAACACAGTTGGACCACAACTATAATATACACAATACACAAATATACACCAAAAACCAACCAAGATGTTATCTGAACATCTCAAGAGAGACAGTCACCTCTTGCTTGTGTTATTAAAAATAAAAATTAACAACAGAGGAACTACTGTAGTTGTACCTGATACAAAGGTGTATTAGTTACGTACATTTACAGTACAAAAACTGGCTTATGGGCAAATAAAAATGTCATTATTTCATTTCAGAAAGTCATTAAGAAAAAACTGCAATCTGATTTTGTACGCTTATGCAATTCCTTTTAAAACAAAGTCGGCGTGACATCATGCTAAATAACTTGTGCAAAAAGTGTTTTGATTCAATCGTTAGAATCTATATACTAATTAATTGATGTATATATATATATATATATATATATATATATATCATATCATAAAATTATATGCAATTGTATTATCAATTTTGACTGAATAGAAGAGTTTTGGCCATGTGAGTTTTGTGTATGTATGTGCTTCTGCAGATCTGTGCTATTTTAGCGCATGTTTTGATTAGAAGGCTTGATCATGACGTGCAGAAAAAAAGCGGGGAGTAAAAAAACAGAACAAAAACTTACTTAGGATAGAGTGAGATCATCTTGAACTCCGAAAAACCAGGCTTACATTCTCCTTTACTCAAATTTCCATACTTGTACTGTAACTCCAGCGGCCTGCATAAAAACAAAAGGGAAAAAATAAAAAAAGAAAACAGAAAATGTGAGGAAATCGCAGAAGGCCTTATTTTACACTTTGTTGGTCAGAATCCCAGTGGCAATAAAAAAAATGCATCATATAATATCACAGCAGTATTAAAAACATTATTAGGCTACACTGACACTCTATAGAAGGTGTCTATGATGACCTAAGCTATTTTGCCTCTTGTTTTTATTCCTACTTTTTGTTTTGGAAAACAAAGTGAGTGTGTAATGAGGCGTTATCGAATTGCTAACAAGTTTGTATTATCTCTAAATACATCAACTTGCGTAAACCCTTCTGCCTTGTTTTGCAGAATTAATGAGGTTATTGGCCACGTTTTAAATCATTCGTAAAGACTAAAAAGATCCCGGCCTAGAGATTCTAATTAGAACAATGTTTAAAGACGTAAAAAAAAAAAAAAAAAATGGCCTGTTAACATTAATGATTAAACGTTTTTAAAAAATTCATTATACACACCTTCGCTGACTCACACCTTCATGGATCATTACCATCAATACAATTTTTTTAATAAAGAACACGCTATGCTCTGAACTATTAGAGAAATAATAAAAGGAATGTTTTTTTTTTTTTATTAGTCACACGTTGAGGTTTTGGGGTCAGTGCGACCTGAGTGTAGAGTTCAATTATTGAGGAACCAGCTGCAATGTGCTCCCACAATCCCTCTCCTCTAATTGGTACTGTCTCTACAATAATGAAGCCTAAGTGGCTGAGGTACTGTTTATTTTGCATTAGTCGCCCCGAACGTCTCCTGATTTCAAGTGAGATCTCTCATTAATACTCAGCTAAGCCCTGCGCAATAAGGCAACTTGTTAATGGACGTGATTTGTACAGGTGGACTTCACAGGGGAGATCACTTTTTTTTTTTTACTTTAGGCCTAGAAGACCTCCCATGGAGGACTGCAAGTAAGAATGTAGAAGAATTGAGAGGCGAATAAAGAAATTGGCAATTTATCAACAATGTCCTGCTGCAAAACATATTCAGCTGCTTCATTTATAACCTGCATAGCTCTGTACTGCTCAAACAAACAACTGGCCAAGATAGAAAATGCCATATTTGCGGTTTTAGAGGTCACACTGACTAAACACGTACTGGCAACCAGTGACTCACCAGAGTTTCACTTACTAAACATTACTTTAAAACAAAAGGATTATGATTAAAATAAAATGGTGGTGGGGTCCTGAAGTTTTACATACATAAATAAACACTGTTATTAGTTGTACATTACCGTGTGTAGTAACAAGTCTTTAGGGACATGGCCATTACACCTACTGTATATTTGGCATAACTATCTAAAATGTCTTTGTATGCGGCAGCCTGCACAGAGTCTGATCTCACTAATGCTCTTGTGGCTAAACTGAAACAGTTCAAAAGTTAGTGGAAAGCCTTGCCAGAAGAGTTAAAGTTATCTTTATAGGGTTATAATGGGATGTTCAACAAACACACATTACTGTCGAAGTTAGACTTAACATTATGAGCGGTAAAGTGAATAACACTGATTCTCTCTTCATCATGTCACCTGTTAGTGGGTGAGATATATTAGGCAGCATGTGAACATTTTGTTCTCAAAGTTGATGTTTTAGAAGTAGGAAAAATGGACAAGCCGAAAAATGTTAGAGTTTGACAAAGACCAGATTGTGATGCTAGACGACTGGGTCAGAGCATCTCCAAAACTGCAGCTCTTGTGGGATGTTCCTGGTCTGCAGTGGTCAGTATAAATTAAAAGTGGTCCATGTGTGGTCCTTATCCAACAGACAAGCTCCTGAAGAACATAATAATGTTAATGCTTGACGGGTCAGGACTGTTTTGGCAGCAAAACAGGAACCGAGACAATATTAGGCAGGTGGTTGTAATATTATGCCTGTATGGCGTGACACACAAAAACAGCAATCACCTTCGCCTTCTGCATGCACAAGCTCAGAGGATGCTATGATTAGAGAGAGAACATTTCCAGCTCTTCTACCCAGAATGCAAGGCGGTTTTGCTTTATTGGACTCCTGGCCTGTGGCATTGCAAGAATTTGAATTTGTGTAAGAAATACACAGTGATGAAAAATACATGAAAAAAGGCTGACTTCTCAGCAAAATATCACTGCAGAGCAGTTAACAGTTCACTCGCCATGGCATACACTCTTGGCCTGTGATTGAATTGTTCATCCACAATGCCCACCTGCAACTGCAGAGTTATGCATGTGTGAAGGTGATTTTGGTTTTTTTAGCCTTGCAGAGAAGGAGCACTTTTGGCCACCATGTGGCCTCACACATGGTCCGAGTTCATTTGTTATCTAGCTCTGTAATCAAAGTAGTCGAACAGTCTGAAACACAAACTCACTATGTCATCGCTTCAAACACAATCCGTCTCTTGATCACGTCATTGCTTTATCCACACAAACCTACACTGCTGATATGTTTTATTTAAATAATATTCACACACACACACACACACACACACACACACACACACACACACACACACACACACACACACACACACACACACACATATATATATTTAGGATTAGAGACATATAATCTCACAACAGTATGTTACTTACAGCTTTCCATCAGGCTTAATGAGGAATCCCTGCTTGTCATACACTAAAGAGAGAACAAATGAAACAAATCAGCAGAGTATACACACCCGAAAAAGAAAACACAGAACAAGCACAAGAGGCAAAAAGAATAATTTCATATTCAGCATGCCTGAGGGAAAAAAAGCAAGAGATTCATAAGATTTTTTTTGCCACCCAGGCGTGTGGGGATAAAGGGGGAAGAATGGCACATGAATGTTTAGTTAATGCAGAGCAAAACATGCAGCATCGTCATGCTTCAATATCTTCGTACTTCCAACTGAAGCGTTCTTATAAATACCCTGGTATAGGATACAATCAAAAGGCTGGACATTAAAACAGTTTTAATTCATAAAAAAGAAAAAAAATATATGTTTTACAAGATTGTACATTAAGAACACAAAAAAGGAATTAATGCAACAGAAATGTAGCTGCAACTTAAATGAGGCATAGGAGTCATACATTTCATTTTGTGAATAAAAGCATAACAAGGATGCAGTTCTTAGTCAATATCAATATAAAGCAGAAACATACAGAAACAACAAAGCCTAAGCACATTGTTCATATACATATTTGAGTTAGAACCCAAAGACATGAGTCATAAGTTTACACAGAAAAGAGTATCTAGTATTAACTTGTATAATATATAAAACACACAAAAAAAATGACCTTTAAAAACCATAAGATTCATTAATCAGTGAAGTAGTTGATCCACAATCCAGAAATAAATGACATTAAAAATAAAAAGTGTAGGACCAGACTTACTGTTCCTTGGTGTTTAAAGGGTTAAGCAATCATACAATTGCAAGATTAAGCATTCTGACAGGAGAGAAAAGAAAATTGGGGCAGGGGTAATGGTGCTGCTGGGAGCATCAAGCCATTTAGCATCTGTGCACTGTGTATTGCCATCATGGCTAGGAATTGCAGCAGGATGTGTGTTCGGGTTAAAAGCAGCTCAATCTGTGAAGCGAATGTCATTCTTACAAAGGTCACCGTGCTTCTGTCAGTACAGTAAAATAGGGAAATGAGTAGCAGTTGTATGAAAGCAGCTATAAAGCTAAGCTATAGATCCGCTTTCTAGAAAAGACAGCTCAAAACATGCCAGCAAAAAGACATTCTATAAAAAAAAAAAAAAAAAAAAAAAAAAAAAAAGCCCTGCACTTTATTTGGATACTTGGGGGGATATGATGTAGCCACATCCTTAAAAAAAGGTTTCTAAACCAGCTATAAATTAAGCTAAACTTTAATGAAAAAAGGAAGGGAAAAAAAACCCCCACAATTTTCCACTTTACCCTATTTTTAGGTTTGGCACAACATTGTAGCTCACACCAGACAATGACCAGATACTCAGGGTAAAGGGTGCACAACAACCTGCAAATATCCTTCCTGCTCTTTTCAGACAGATAGTTTATTAATTAATAAGTAAAGCATGGTCAAAACTGGGACAGAAGCACTGTAAGCAGCTTTGTAACTGGGAGAGCATTAGCTTGTGTTTCTAGCAGTTGAATGTGTCACAGTGTTGGTGGTTAGCAGAGTTGGGTGACAAGTGAATCCAAATTCAAATTCTAATAGTTCTAATCTAAAGAAAAAAGTATTAATAATAATAAAAATAAATAAATCCTAATAATACAATATTAACACCAGGGTCCAAAAATCTGAATTTATAAGAAATGTTAGTTTCAGAACCGTTACTCAAACGTCATTAGATTTTTTTTTAACAAATTTCCCCAAAGGAAATAATAAAGTCCAATGCGGTAAAAAAAAAAAAAAAAAAGGGGGGGGGGGGTATCTTTTAGGGCTCCTATTTTTTTAGGTACACATTTGTGGTAAATGATTATGTGATGACTCTGCATAAAAAAAAAAAAAAAAAAAGGCTCTACTGGGTTTTGATAAATGTTTTTTTTTGTTTTTTTCCAATGTGTAAGCAAAGGGATCTTGCAGCAAATGGCGACTTTCTTTTGTTTAATACGGTTTACTGCTGTTTGTATTCTTTTATTTAGATATGTTTCGTTTCTTTCTTTTTAAAAGTGCATTTGTTTATAGCTTTTATTTTGTATAGCCACTGCATTAAAAAAATTAAATACAGTGATAAAGTTTAACAATAAGGCTTTATGATAATACTGATTATGATTTTATATATATATATATATATATATATATATATATATATATATATATACAGTGAGGAAAATAAGTATTTGAACACCCTGCTATTTTGCAAGTTCTCCCACTTAGAAATCATGGAGGGGTCTGAAATTGTCATCGTAGGTGCATGTCCACTGTGAGAGACATAATCTAAAAAAAAAAATCCAGAAATCACAATGTATGATTTTTAAACTATTTATTTGTATGATACAGCTGCAAATAAGTATTTGAACACCTGTCTATCAGCTAGAATTCTGACCCTCAAAGACCTGTTAGTCTGCCTTTAAAATGTCCACCTCCACTACATTTATTATCATTAATTATATGCACCTGTTTGAGGTCGTTAGCTGCATAAAGACACCTGTCCACCCCATACAATTAGTAAGAATCCAACTACTAACATGGCCAAGACCAAAGAGCTGTCCAAAGACACTAGAGACAAAATTGTACACCTGCACAAGGCTGGAAAGGGCTACGGGGAAATTGCCAAGCAGCTTGGTGAAAATTTTATAATTTCATAATTCCACTAAACGTGTTTGGAGGAAGAAGAATGATGAGTACCATCCCAAGAACACCATCCCTACTGTGAAGCATGGGGGTGGTAGCATCATGCTTTGGGGGTGTTTTTCTGCACATGGGACAGGGCGACTGCACTGTATTGAGGAGAGGATGACCGGGGCCATGTATTGCGAGATTTTGGGGAACATCCTCCTTCCCTCAGTTAGAGCATTGAAGATGGGTCGAGGCTGGGTCTTCCAACATGACAATGACCCGAAGCACACAGCCAGGATAACCAAGGAGTGGCTCTGTAAGAAGCATATCAAGGTTCTGGCATGGCCTAGCCAGTCTCCAGACCTAAACCCAATAGAGAATCTTTGGAGGGAGCTCAAACTCCGTGTTTCTCAGCGACATGCCAGAAACCTGACTGATCTGGAGAAGATCTGTGTGGAGGAGTGGGCCAAAATCCCTCCTGCAGTGTGTGCAAACCTGGTGAAAATCTACAGGAAACGTTTGACCTCTAATTACAAACAAAGGCTACTGTACCAAATATTAACATTGACTTTCTCACGTGTTCAAATACTTATTTGCAGCTGTATCATACAAATAAATAGTTTAAAAATCATACATTGTGATTTCTGGATATTTTTTTTTATATTATGTCTCTCACAGTGGACATGCACCTACGATGACAATTTCAGACCCCTCCATGATTTCTAAGTGGGAGAACTTGCAAAATAGCAGGGTGTTAAAAAACTTATTTTCCTCACTGTATGTGTGTGTATGTAATATATATATATATATATATATATATGTAGCTCCAGCAGTTAAGGCGCTGGGTTACCGATCGGAAGGTCGGGGGTTCAAGCCCCGGTATCGCCAAGCTTCCACTCTTGGGCCCTTGAGCAAGGCCCTTAACCCTCTATGCTCCAGGGGCGCCGTGTCATGGCCGACCCTGCGCTCTGACCCCAGCTTCTAAGCAAGCTGGGATATGCGAAGAACAAATTTCACTGTGCTGTAATGTATATGTGACAAATAAAGGCTATTCTATTCATATATATATATATATATATATATATATATATATATATATATATATATATATATATATATATACACATATACACATATACACACGCACACGCACACTACTGATAATAAATAATAATAATTGAGTCAGATTTTTGGACCATGTTGTAGATTAAAGTCTATTTGAATGATTAATAAATGTCGATCAGCCTGGTTTGATCATCAGAGAGACTCTTCCACACAACCACTCAGTCCTGACTGACTCTTTTAACTACAATATTCAGTTGATAATTCGGTTGCTTTAAAACTATTTCGCTTCGATACTCAGCCTCGATACTCGCGGGGGTTACGTTCTATGACCCCACGCGAGTAACAAAAAAATTGCAAGGTTTTGACTCCCTCCTTTTGTTGGATCCTTTTCAAGGGAAATTGTACATGTACTGTACTGAAAACAGATATTATGAATTACTTGTCATAAATGTTTTATTTAGTACTTTAAATGGATAATACAATAATATAATCGTTTTTCAAACATTTCATGTAATTTATTAGTACAAACTCCGAACTTTCGAGCCACTCGCGAACTATCAAGATTTTTAGCGAGTTTCTGGTTCCAAATGAAAAGTCGCGAACTATCGAGGTTGCAAGTGTCGAGGTTCCACCGTACAGAGGTCACAGCCATTTAAAGAGAGGCTGCGGATAGATAGGCATCACTTATAAATAGCACCTCTAAAAAAGACAGCATTTACAGTTAGTTGTCTTTCTTTTACTGATAAAAACGTTACTCGCTATCGCTATAAAAGCCAAACACAATCTAAAAATAGAGATGTGGTTATCTACAGAGAACCAAACATTTTTAAGCACTAATAAGGTCAAGGAAATGTTAAAAAAAGGTTCACATTGAATGCAGTCCAAATTGGAAGGGGAACTCGTAACGAATTTATATAGCTGTAAGATTACACTATGACAGTTTTCATGGCATTCAAAAAAAGTGATATTGGTACATTTCCAAGTGGAAGCTGTAAAAGATCCCATAATTCAAAGATGTCAAACCAGGCTAGATTACAAAATACAATGCGATGTGCAGTTGTGCTAACCCCCATATCACTGACACTGCGTTTACCCTAAGGATCTTGAGGAAATCAGATTACCTACTAACCGTCCCATGTCCCAGAACGAGATGTCCTTGTCCACCTCTGAAACACATAAATGCATGTTAAATCCAATCCCAGTGGCTGTGAGACCTGGGTTTTGTGCAGAAACTTGTGAGGTTTGTGACACTTTACACACACTGCCTTCACCATTCCCAGGTGAGAGCTGCTGTGGATTCCCTGCTCCATTGGCTAAAATGATTCCCAGCATCCCTTACACTATCTTCAGATAAAAGTATCTTGCAAAAGTGAGTGCACACCACACATTTTAGCAACCATTTTAATATATCCTTTTAAAGAACAATACTATAGAAATGAAACTTGGATATATTTAAGAGTGGTCAATGTACAGATTGTGTAGCAGTACACATTTACTGTCCTTTAAAAAGACCTCAACATAGTCATTATTGTCTAAATAGTAAGCAACAAAAGTGAATACATCCTAAGTGATAACAGCTGAATGTTGTGTAACCATGCAAAGCCACATGTCCTATTCATCATGTTCATGTTTTTGTTTGCTTGACAAGACCATACAAATTTGTGTATCTTGTATTAAAGCAGTTAAAATTTAATGCTTTGAGTACAATTCTCTCATACTGACCACTGGATTTACAACATGGCACCTCATGGCAAAGAACTCTCTGAGGATTTGAGAATTAGAATTGTTGCTCTTCACAAAGATGGCCTTGGCTACAAGAAGATCAGTAACACCCTGAAACTGACTTACAGTACAGTGGCCAGGGTCATACAGAGGTTTTCCAATACTGGTTCCACTCAGAACAGGCCTCGAGAACAAATTTGTTCAGTAAAATAAATCTAAAAATAGTGACTAATTAAAAGACCTTTCACTTTATAATGAACACTAAATCTTAATCAGAAGAGAAGATTTTCATGGCAAGGGAAACGTCTACATTGGACCAAAGGAACGCAGAGTGTTTGCTTTTCATAGCGGCGGCCGATTTCATGACTTAATGAGCACTGATGTATTGCTCGTTCTACCTTCGCACTCATACTTTCACAACGGCCCTCTTCTCACTGTGTGCCCTAGTAACCAGCTTCACAACTGACTTAAATACTCTCGATAAATTCCTCACCTCTCAGTAACCTACACGGACTATAAAACTGTCAAAACTTCTCAATGATTTCACAAAGCAACCAGAAATACACACACAAAACAGTCTACAGTCTTTTTTACAATAAAAAGATGCAAACTCCTTAAGTAATGTCAGAAATCTGTTGAACAAAAAGTATAGGGTGAAATGAATGCATGATTCGGTGAAAGAAAGTGTTTTGACCTCATGAGAGTCCAGAAATTCTCCACAGCGGGCTTTTTAGGGTTGGATTCAAGGGCCTGCCTTTTGGAAAGAGGCCATGTTTTAGACAGCTGGGTCTTTGAGACCTGGCTTTAGAAGCTTGAGACCAGACGTGGCTTTCAGGGACTGAGCATCAGCAACGCCTTGCTTTTAGCAATCAGATTACAGAGAGGCCCAGCGCCGAGGGGCCCCGCTTTCTTTCAGAGGCCCGGCTTATAGGGCTGCCATTTTGTGGCCTCAAATGAAGGACCCAGCTTTCTTTCTTATTTTAAAGGACTGGTTTTCTGTTGTTATTTTAATGTTTTCTTCACTAGGTGTTTGGTTCCAGACTATTATCTTTCCAACAGAGAACCAACCACCAGCTTTATGCTAATGAGAGAGGAAATTTAAGAGACAATGACAGGCATCTTGACGGCCTTACTTTAAAAGTCCAATGTTTGGATTCTTAAAAGAACAAGCCAAGCTTTCCATTAGAGGCCTGTCTAGATCTCTATTGCTGGCCAGGTTCTAAAGGTCTTACATGTACACCTCCCCACACACAAGCATTAAGCTAACCAGATAAAATTAAGCAGATGAGGGTTAAGGACTTCACTCAAGGGTCCAGCGGAAGCGGTTTGGTGATATAGAGGTGGTATAAAAGGTAGCATAAATGTTATTGTGATCACATTTTAAAAGTGCTTTATAAAACATTATATCTCTAAAGCGGTTGGCAACACAGACACAAAAAAAAAAAAATGTTGCTGTTATATTTATAAATATGGAAGCCTGTTTCTGCCACTGAATAAAACAACATTGCGAGAGTAAGAGAAAGAAAGAATATTTGAAATTGGTTCTAATAAGACTAAGAGTGAAGGGTGACATTACAAAATGAGAATCAAATACACAGAGACTATCGATTTTGCTCCCTCACTGTGAATTACGTACACCGCTCCGGTCTTAGCATGGCCGATTTCTCCTCCGTCCTCCAAATAACTTCAAGATCAGGACAGAGGTTAACACACAGCAATCTGTAAGCAGTTTGTGCTCTGTTTTCATATTGACGGGAAGCTGGCAGCAGTTTCAATGCCCAGAGGCTGTGAATGCCACAACACAATGCCAACAAACATTACAGTTGTAATTGCAGGCCAACACTGATCGATGAGCCTCAGTTACAGCAATCACTTCCAGCTTTACCGAAAGCACCTTTTTCTAAAAACATTTGTTTGATTAAAAGATTAAGAAAATTCTAAGATTCTTCAAAGGACTTGTTTGGAGGTGAACATACAACATCCGGGGCTGGTCCCATCAGCTAAAAAGTACATTTATGTTGATGGCACCTTTAGGAAATGGCATGTAAAGAGCCTTGGCGTTTCTCACAGGAGAATTTAAATCAGCGCTCCAGGCCTCTGTTGTAGTTGCTCACATTACATTATTATTGTATTAAGATTGATGACCGTTTCCTGTGTATTTCTCTCTCCTCGCTGTTATCACTTCAGCTTTGTTTGGAAATGGAGCAGAGGAGACATTTCTTTCTCTCTACTGATTGAGTTATGTCACAGAGGCTCATGCTTTAAATGCTCTCTGTGCTTCATCCAATTACACCGCACTTGTTGCCAGCCCCTCTGCACCATTCACACTGATCCAGGTCAGAGAAACTGATCGAATTCAAAACCTCGTACCACCACACAGCATCCTTGAGCGAGACCCTTAATCCTCAACTGTTCAGCTCTTACAGCTGAACAGTTCTAATTTATCGAGAGTTGCTTTGAATGAATACAACTGGAAACATGAATATATTGATGTGGCAAAAACGAAACAATAAAACCTCATCAGTAAAATAATTTGAACATAAATAGGTTTTTTATAAAATATCAGGATAAATCTGTAGTAAGAAAGTATTTTATTATTTGTAAGATAAGAGGAAAAAGGGATTATGAATGAATAAATGATAAATCAAATGAATGAATAAATGCACTAAATGGGAATATTAATAATAATAATAATAATAATAAATCATGTTTTTTTTAAAAGCCATTTATAAGTAGAATATAATAATAACCGTGCTAGCCCAGACATGCATGTCTGCCAGGTAACTGTTTATGTAAAACAGCTTAAGAAATAAATGCAAAGATAAAAAACCAACAAAACAAATTTCTACACAAAGTCTTGTATTATTGGGGTACAGTTTTAAAACAAAATACTTTTGCAGAATTGCATTAAATCACATTCAGTGATTGAAGCCAAACGTCACTTTGGCCATTCATTTGTTTTACTAAATTGTGTGATTATTATTAATATTAATAGTGAAATATTTGTAGAAGAACAGCCCGGTTTTTCGAAGAAGCCTTCAAGTGATGGCGGCTGAGCTCCCTCCTCTGGTCAGTGCCAGTAAACTTTAGTTTAGAAAAGTTTTAAAATGTGCAGATTACCTGCATAGATTATTAATCTACAAAGGCAATCAAACCTAGAAAACGCTTATTTCCGTCCTATCTGAGGTTGCTTCAAAGTCTGTGTCTTGCAGTTTATCAAATAATGTGAACCCCGCCTGTTGCTTTTACTGCATCCTACACTGCTTCACAAGACAAAACTTCTGTCAAATCATTAACAGTCGGAAAAGGTCATTTTTTTTTTTCAAATATAAAGGTGAACATTTACTGTGCTCACAATAAGGTAAACTAAGGGTACAATAGTCCGATTCCTAGTCTGAATCAGGGGAAAACTGTGCTTTGTTTGTTTGGACTTTGGTTTAGTTTCACACTGTACATAATTAAACAGAATACAACTGAAACTGCAAAAACTGTTAAATCTGTTTAACTCATTCACTGATCAATTAATATATAGAAAACATTCGTAAACACGAGTTCAGCAAATGCAAGAAAGGGAATACAGAGCAGGCACTGAATTGCGCAATGAAATCATTTTGAACTCCTGGAAACTATTGCCGTATGGCAAACGGGCTTCGTTTTCTCATTTTGTTTCAGTACCTATTTCCAGAACACATTACAGTTTCCCAGTGTTTTAGCTCTGTTTAATTTTTTACTCCTCCGTTTGAAACTTGCCACTCATTTAAGCGATGTGCATCATTTGGAAAACGTGCTTCCTGGAAGTCAGAATGCACAGCGTGTTTACTTCACTTCCTGCAGTTGGGTTGATTCAGGGTCATACTGCTTTTCTAAACCTGAGTCAATCTACACTTAAGGTCACTTGGGTTCTAATCAAACAGACACTGCATATGTGCACTGATATTGGTCCAATTTTGAGCAGAATTTTATGTCCTTTCTTACAGCAATAAACACAATAATAAATAATTTTCTAAAAGAAACAGCAGGCTAATGCAGTATCAAACTAAACATTTCTAACAAAATTAATCATTTGTTCCACAAATGGCTACACAACAAAAAGTGAGGGGGAAAAAAAGTTTCAGTTTGATTGTAGAACTCTGAGTTAATATACCAGGGCTGAAAGCAATTCAATTCAGGATTAATAAAACAAATTAGGGTGAATCCTTTTAAGCCACTGTTCTCAATGTAGTATGTCCTCAGCTTTGCCCATTTAAACATAAGGATATCAGGTCACTCAGCAGACACATTGAATAGGCGAGAAATTATAAAACAAAGAAAGTAAAATGTTTAAAAAGAGAGATAGATGTACTAACGTGATCTTTGGCCCAGGGTGCGCAGGTGCAGTTTCCCAGATGAATAGTAGAGAAAGCCGAGCACCAGCATGGGACAGAGTAGGAGCATTACATTCCTCGAGGGCTTCATGGCTTTCATCTCTCATTCCCCATGTTCAGACGATCGCCTGACACAGGAACACACACATACGTACACATTGCTGCCAGTGTTTTTCTTTTTTTTTTTTTGTTAGGTTGCCGTTAAAAAAGGAAATGACAACCAGAATGAAGAAAAAAAAAAATCCCCAAACACAGCATGCAGATCATGAGCATGAAATTAATTTAAATGATCCTAATATTAATTCTTACTTACAAATTATATACAAAAAGAAATGCTTATTACAATCTGCTCGGTTTTGTGCAGCACACATTACTGATCTCATACAAATAAATAAATGTAGCCCCATTTTATTTTTTTTTTTTATAAAGAATGACAGTAATAAATACCTTACTGATTGATCCTTTCTATAATCAAGGCTTACGCTAAGAACGATTTTATCCCGTGTATATGATATTATGCTGCAAGTTCACGTGCTCTTGCCCTGGCCTTGGAGAGTGTCTGCTTACTTTCTGTTCATTGTTTCAGTGGGTTATTAATGTGACATTTACATTTATGGCATTTGGCAGAATCCCTTCTACAGAGCACACAAAGTGCTCTAAACACTATCTATAAATACACTCCAATACTGGTTCATTAGCACACACACTAAGAATACCAGCAGTCTAAATCTCTGTTGAGAGAGAAAATAGCTAAAAAAGCAGGGGGGGTTTTTTGCATGTCTGACTACGTATTTAATCACTTATGGAACTGTGTGAGGACAGGAAAAGTAGCAGCTTCTCAGGCATACGATGTTTCACTGAAAAACAAAAGCTCCAGATTGCCGTTTCTGCCATGCTTTCAGAGCACAGCTTTCACACTCAATATTATATCACAATATGTGGGTTATAAGAGTTATATAAACATTTGAAGAATCGATGCTTTGATAGGAGGAACCTGATTAGGGGATCAATCGCACAGTCGAATCTGCACAGAGATGAGGATCATGCTGGTGATTTCGGTGAGAGATTTTATATAAAACTACCGGTTTTCTTATATTTTCTTATAAATATTATAACAATATTGCTGTAATTAAAAATGTGAAAAGAAAATAAGCTTATAAACCCTTTAGTGGTGGGGATTTATTTATTTATGTCTGATTTCTTTTGATTTGCCGACATCGTGGCCTTTCTGCGGTCATTTTCTTTGTTTATTTTTAGGTTGATCCCAATAAATATATATAGTGCATATAGTGGCTTTAAATTGTTATCAAGAATTGTTTTACCAACGGTTATCCACATTGACTTTCATTTCAACTTTAAAAAGATAAAAACGCAGTTTTGACAGGCAGTTTTTGGTCGCTTTATTAGAAAGTCGTTTCCTTGGGCTGTGCCTGAAAGGAAATAAAAAGTTGCCTCACCCACTTGACTACCTTGTGTCATCATGCCAAAAAACGCCCAACCCGGCACATACATGATTCAACTTTCAGTCATCTATAGTCAAGACGCGACTATTTTAATTTTGACTATGTAAATCCTTAGTCGTGGGCCACCTAGGGTTATGAAAATATTCCGAATAGCAGCTGATATTACGGCTGAGCATTTCTAACTAAGACTGCTTTTATAATGATCACATTTCACTGGCGGAATCTGTACAATAGAGAACACGAAATTATTTATAAAAAAAAAACAAAAAAAAGCCTGTTTAATAAGAAATGGTGCAAAATTATTACTTGTTTGGCTAAACTAAATATTGTAATATTGTAAGAATCTTTCCTCCCAAAAAGAAAAAGTTCTCTGGTTCTCTTAAAGTGATGGGTGAAGACCCACATCTTCCTAAAACAAACTTTCCAAGTTTGTTTTATTAAAAAAAAAAAAAAAAGAAGAAAGAAAAAGATTAAGTTTGTAATCAGGTTTACGGCGGAGCGATTTTGTGTATTGTGTATTGTCTTGCACTGTCTTGTGTTGTGTTTTGCACTGTTTGCACCAGGTTGCACACATGCACTTTATGTGGCAAGGATTTTCCTACTAGTTCTTGGCCCTGTGTTTTTCTGTTTCTGTGACTGTTGTTTTATGTAGCACCTGGGTTCTGGAAAAACATCGTTTCATTTCACTGTGTACTGCATCAGCTATATATTGTTGAAATGACACTTGACTTGACTTGACTAGCGTACCAGTGTAGGTTTATTCACTGCTAGTGACTCAAAGCACTTTTGTACGTCACTCTGGACAAAGACGTCTAAATCCCGCAAATGTAAATGTCAAAAGAAAACACTGAGAAATAAAACAAGCCTATGTTTTACACACTTATTTTTTATTACTACAGAATAGATCTTTTTTAAAATGTGTTATATTAAATTAATACAAAGTGTGAAATTAACCCACAAAGGCAAAGTGTTCAACACTTTGGTTGACTGGGATCTAGCCAAATCTGGTTAGGGGATAATGGGAAAATAAGAGGTTAGTAAACTCAATGAGGGTGTAGTCGAATTGGAAGGTTTTTCAATTCAGGAGTAATTTGTAAATGTCGAACTGCATGAATTTTCTTAATTACAATCCTCCAGATAAGCAAAGCCTGAACAGTGATGACTGTTTTGTTACCATGAATGATTAGTTCACAGTAAGAATTGCAAAACGTACAGGTGATTGTTTTGCAGTTATACGATATGTTACCAGTTGTTTATATTAGTGTGAATATTAAGGGCCTCAATCCTTTGAAATCTGTGTAGCATCTGTAATGCCTTTTACAATAAGAGTATGTGGCTTATGCAGTATACATAACCTTATGTCTGATAACCTGTTCTATCTTTTTGCAATTGAATATAGGCACTAGAATCTGCATGTGTGTGGTTAGCTTAGTGAACGGAGTGGTAGCTTGGTTGTTAAGGCATTGGAATTTGGATCAGAAGATCACGAGTTCAAATAAGAAAGCTCCTTAACTTCAAGGCTGCTCAGTTGTATGAATGAGATAAATGTACGTTTCTCAAGCTATAGGCGTCTGCCAAATGCCAAAAATGTAAAACATAACACAAATTATATACATACAGTATATACCCGTCTTCCTCCTTGATAAACCCAAAGAACGTACGCACCCCACTGTGTACTGCGCACCCACATGAGGATGATTCCTCTTTTGAGTCTGGTTCCTCTCAAGGTTTCTTTCTCCTAACATCTAAGGAAGTTTTTCCTTGCCACAGTCGCCATGGCTGCTCATCAGGGGTAAATACACATCGCTCACCTTAACTCTTAAAATTCTATAAAGCTGCTTTGAGACGATGTCTGTTGTAAAAAGCGCTATAGAAATAAACTTGACTTTCTATCTGATATCTGCCGGAACATTGGAGATCGCGTTGGAGAGCTCCCCCTAAACCTCCTGATTCAATTTCAGTTTGGTTATGATCAAATCTGACAAACATAGAGGTGGTAAAGGTCTACTTATCTATCCACATGTAGAATTCTCATCATTAGTCAGCATTAAAAAAAAAAAAACTATATTCCCATGCAATCACTCCAGTAATCCAATCTCTCAGGAAGAGCAAATAATAAAAAAGAAAATACATGAAACCTGATCTGCATCCAACCCTGTAACCAGTGTCTGGCCTAATGGGTTTCCTGCTGCTAAATATCTGAAAAATGCTTTGCTACTGTATTTTCTCCAACTACATGGTTAAATCATTTTTCTGTTATCCTCTTCATATCGGGGCACGTGACATTCGTGAGGCAGCGTCCTGTATATATCAATTTAGTGTATTAATTAATTAAATATTATGTCCAGCACTGCTGCATAAAACCCCTTCAAACATTAACCTCAAACTTGCATCCTGTTTACACTGCAGATTGTTTTGGATGTGAGCGCAGGGCTAAATGTGAAGAGAATTTACTATTTGACTTTTAGCGCATATGCATTACAACCCCGTGAAATTCTTTCTTCTAATATCTCAGCTAGTTTGGAGGCTGGGGTCAGAATGCAGGGCAAGAGTCAGCTATGATAGAGCGACTACGGTGCAGAGAGAGGTTAAGAGCCTTGCTCATGTGCACAACAGTGGCAGCTTGTCGATGCTGGGGGTTTGAACCCTCAACTTTCTGTTAAGGAACTCAGGAGCTTCTACCATAACATCCTACATATGATGTTTCTGCTTTATTGAACATTTAAAGGCTGTGGAACGGGGATTTATTGCTGGTGGATCAATAATGATCTCGGATGTTGAGCGATTTTATGAGTTGCTCAGGAGGGTTTTACAACTTCAACTGACTGTATAGGATTGTAGAAAGGAGATTACAGACACTCCACATGGTATGGCACATGGTATTTCTTTTTTTCCGGTGTATTGTTTTTATGATTTATAATCACACTCATGAGATCACCCAGATGAGGATGGGTTCCCTTTTGAGTCTGGCTCCTCTCAAGGTTTCTTCCTCATACTATCTAAAGGAAGTGTCCGCTTGATACCGTCGCCCCAGGCTTGTTCATCGGGAATAAATACACACAATTCACTTATATTAACATTTATTTTTTGCTCTATAATTCGTACAATTTGTAAAGATACTTTGAGGCAATGTCCATTATAAAAATTGTGGGAAGTGGAAGGTGAAGCATGTGGGAAGTGGTGCAGTGGATAAGATCTTGGACTTCTGATAGGAAGTTGAGGCCTTTAACCCTCAACTGCTCAGCTGTATAATGAGCACTTGTATATATTAGCACTTTCCAAGTTAGTAGAATTCGAGTTATATATATATATTAAGTTTGTAATCTTGCGTACCAGTGTAGATTTATTCATTACTAGAGATTTAAAGCACTTTTGTACGTCGCTCTGGATAAGGGCGTCTGCTAAATGCCACAAATGTAAATGTAAATGTAAATGTATAACTGAGAAAACTGTAAATCGCTCCGGATACGGATGTCTGCCATAAATGTGGATGAAAACTAGTGTTGAAAAATTAAGAGGGTTTCTTTAAATACAGATTTAAAAAAAAAAAAAAAAGATAAATAGTGAATTGTCCCAGAGGTTCAACAAAGGGTCAAGAACATTATCATCAATATTAAAATCATCATCATCATCATCAATAATAATAATCATCATCATCATGATCATAACAACAAGAGCAATAGTGGATGAGCGATGCTGGTTATATCTAGGGAAAAAAAATATTTATTTATTTATAAAGATAAGTGAAATGTGATTGTGTTCATACATTGTTAAAAAAAAACCAACAATGTAGAATTGATGACACCTTTTAGCTACATGCCGAATAACTGGTATGGTACAGACTCTCTCACCTCCTCTTCGTGTGTATTACAATTATTTACACGCTACTCGTTTATCTTTACTTCGATGCAGGGTACAATACCAAACGCCGCTATCCTCCCTATCTAGGCGCACTCGACCCATATAAAACGCAAGCGTTCGACGCACACTCTAGCGCCATTGCGGAGCTTTTTGGTATAAAACCATGCAACCGTTAGCTGGATATTACAGCGGCTAGAAACTACTGCGTTACATTTCCAAAGCGGCCGAAAACCTGTTCGTTAATATCATTTTGTATATTTCATCTTCCTGTATTTTTATTGATTTAACACGAAGCGAAACTGTTACTAAAACACCACCACCACCCCTCAATAAAACAAGAAGTTAAAGGAATGTTAGCCAGGCTTTATCGCTTCGTGGATCTGAAAACAAAACCATACACACGGAGTCAATTTCCAAGAACACACCTTGTGAAAGCCACACAGTCATCTCTTGTCCTCTAGCGGTCACCATCCCCGTGACAAAGCCGTGATCTCCATTTTCACAAGGTTTTACCTCCGTCTTCTTGCGCATACACGAGATACACCACGTCCTAACAATAACAATCTTAACCTCTAGATCCAGTACCCCCTTAAAAACAGTAATGGGCATGCGCTATGCAGCGCGCATGCGCATGGGGTCTCGGAAACGGTGTGCGAGTGTTTTTTTTTTAGGGGCGCGGGGGGGTTTACTGTGGATATGAGTAACGCGTTGTACAGCTGTTTCTGTTTACACACACACACACACAACACACAGCTTAAGCTTTAAACTGTAGCCCGCCATGAGAAATTGACCTTAATTACTAGTATTAAAGTAGAATCAAGCGCTGTGAGGCAATGGTGAAGCTATGGGTGGGCCTGGATAGACCTGGGCCCACCCACTTTGCATTGTGGGCCACCCAATCAGAAATGAGTGATTTTCCAAATAATAATTTAATTAACCGCAATAATAACAATAACTGTCACTTATCACATCATAACCTTATTTATTTATATATGAAGTACAATTGAATGCAATTTGCCATATATGCTTGTCAAAAACAAAAGTTAAATATTATTTGTCAATTACAGATACTCCCCCCACTGTGCTTTACGCCGTAAAGACGTAATAGCAGTAATCGTGCATTTAAGTTACATTTTTTAAATGGCGAAGCAAATATCAATTAGTCAACAGTTTAAAAAGGCTAAATTGTGTATACCAATTGTACCGCAGCAAGAAACCAGCTGCAAATGAATCTCAATCTCCTGCTAAAGAGCTCGTCGTCATCAATTAAACACGGAGCGTTCTTTAATGAACCAAAAGCATCAATGTCAAATGATCTGGAACTCCACGGCCAGGAACTGCACCGTCTCGGATAGCAAGACCCTATAAAGAATAGTAAGGATGGCCAAAAAGATAATTGGAGTATCTCTCCCCTCAATCACGGACATTTACACCACACGCTGCATCCGCAAAGCCAACAGCATTGTGGACGACCTCACACACCCCTCACACACACACTCTGCACCCTACTGCCATCAGGAAAGCGGTTCTGAAGCAATCGGGCCTCACATCCAGACCCTGCAACAGTTTCTCCTCTCAAGCCATCAGGCTTCTCAACAAATAACTGAACTGAAACTCACGCACACGCGCACACACACACACACACACACACACACACACACACACACACACACACACACACACACAAAACTGATCAGTACAACCCGGACTCAAACACACAATCATACTCACTTCACATATCCATGTTTTCAGCACCACTCATATTACATCACCTCATTACTACAAACTGTTTGCATGCTGTTTTTGCACATCTGACTGCTGCTATTGCTCTTTTGCACAACATTTTGTTTACATTTTTGTTTAATTACAATGTTCACTCCTGTACTCAGTACTCTTTCACACACTGCAGTGTGGAACAGAGGTGGCACACATTCTTCACTTAAGTAGAAGTACAGATACTCATGTTTTAAACTACTCAGGTAAAAGTTGAAGTACTGATTATACCTTTTTACTCAAATGAAAGTAAAGAAGTTTTGACTCTGACATGTACTTAAGTAAAAAGTAGTTATTACTTCTACCTGTTTTAGTGTCACGCTGGTAACTGGACCTCACATCATATTAATATTAGGGCTGTCAATCAAATTAAATATTTAATCGCAACTTAATCGCACTGTTCTAAATGTACCATATATTAATACTTCCTGTTTTTTAATACTTTAAGCAACATGGATATTGAGCATAGAGCATGAATACAAAAAATTATTGTACTTTTTTTAAAGTAATAATGGTGGTTAAAATTACGCAAATCATCAGGACACCAAACGAAACCTTTGTGTTGTTTCCACACGGACATTTAATAAGGTGATACCGGAGAAACTGCACCTCTTCAAGTCAAGTCAAGAAGCTTTTATCATAATCATACCGATTACATAATCAGAAATAATTTTTATTCAATGTAAATGTGGTTTATGTAAATATATATTTATATATATTTATTATGTCTGTGAGGCAAATATTCACTGAGATTCAGGTTGTTTTATTGATGTGTCTGTGAAGAGAGATGACACGGCAGAGAGCACACACTGTCTGTTTACTTTATTTTACAAAAGCACAGCGTTTTGTTGTTATTATAAGTGTATACAAATAAAAGTCAACATTTTACAGATTCGAATGATGTATTGTTCTTATCTGTACGATCAAAAAAAGACAGTAATTTAAGTTTGTTTCGCCATTGTGAGGGAAAAACCCACAGAACACCACCCAGAGGGTAAATTGTGTGAATCATGGCGGATTTGGTGTTTGATTTGAGACTTAATAATGTTTAGTGATTTAAAATATTTTTCAGTGGAGTTTATTTATTTATTTTATATCTAAGCAAAGAAAGGATGTCATGGATAAATGTATGTTGTGCTGAAGGTTTTATTTTTGCCCTTTTTTATATTTAGTTATTTATGTATTTATATTTTTTATAAAAATGGTCAAACAGAAATGTGCACTGAATTGATATCGTGTTAATTAAATTTAGTGCCGTTTAAAATAATTTGCGTTTGAATTTTGACAGCCTAATTTATATATTAATGCAAAACTCATTAAAAAAGTTGTTACCTAATGAATGTTAGGTAACAACCACATAATGATGATAATCAGGTGATTAGGAATGTTTCTGTTTTCAGTCATGTTTACATCACTGACTCCCTCTGTCTCATCCACGTTAACTTTACTTCTTGCTGCTTTCTGCTGAGTTTTAGCTTTGTTAACTAGTCCACATCTGTGGTGTAAGAACCAGGACATTATACACCAGTGGATTGAAAAAGACACGCAATTACAAGAAAATCGGTTAATGGGCTGAAATCGGCACGCAGTAAAAAAAAAAATATATATATATATATATATATATATATATATATATATATTGACATTTTACCAAATCAATGGATTAAAACTAAAGTAACGAGTCTGTTTTGAAAATGTAAGAAGTAAAAAGTACAGATATTTGTGTAAAAATAAAATGAGTAACTGCAAAATAAATAGTGAAGTAAAGTACTGATACCAAAAAAATCAGTAAAAGTACAGTAACAAAGTATTTGTACTTCGTTACGTCCCACCTCTGCTTTTGAAATCTAATAGTTTGTCTACTTTGTGACATTAAACTGTACATCTATTTGTTAATTAAAAAGACCTGTTTAAAAGATTGCATTATTTCTTTGTTGTTTTTGAAAGACTTCTTTGGCCTGCATTTAATATGAGTTAAATACTCAAGTACTGTTTAATTCACATACAGGTTTTAATAGTTTTACACAAGTAGGATTGTCAGGAAATCCAGACAGAATTACATGGTGTTGAAGCATGGTAAAGAAGCCATGTTGGTTCTTTAGGCCCATTGACTGCTTGCACAAGTGGGAAGTGGTTAGGAAGTGGTTAAGTTGTTGGTTTACTCGCCAGCTGGTCCCCACAAGGTCAGGGGTTCAAACCCTGGCATCACCAAAATAACATTTTTATTTCTCTTTTGAAATCTAATAGTTTGTCTACTTTGTGACATTAAACTGTAAATGTATTTGTTTATATAAGAGACCTGTTTAAAAGATTGCTTTATTTCTTTGTCTTTTTTTGAAAGACTTGTTTGGCCTTAGTTTGATTTGACATAGGTCAAACGTCAACATGGTGTTGAAGTATGGAAAAATGAAATCATGTTGGTTCTTTAGGCCCATTGACTGCTGGCACACATGGGAAGTGGTAGCTCAGTGTTTAAGAGGTTAGTTTACCGATCAACAGGTCTTCGCAAGGTTGGTATTCAGCCCCAGCAACACCAAGTTAACATTTTTATTTCTCTTTTGAAATCTAATACTTTGTCTACTTTGTGTTAATTAAATAGACCTGTTTAAAAGATTGCTTTATTTCTTTGTCTTTTTTGAAAGACTTGTTTGGCCTACGTTTAATATGAGTTACATGGAGTTGAAGTATGGAAAAAAGAAATAATTTTGGTTGTTTAGGCCCATTGACTGCTTGCACGCGTGTAAAGTAGTAGCTCAGTGGTTAAGATGTTGGTTTACCGATCAGCAGGTCTTCACAAGGTTGGGGTTTCAAGCCCTGGCATCACCAAGGTAAAAATTGTATTTCTCTTTTGAGATCTAATATTTTGTCTACATTGTGACATTAAACTGTAAATCTATTTGTTAATTAAAGAGACCTGTTTAAAAGATTGCTTTCATTTTTTGTCTTTTTGGCTTGTTTGGCCTACGTTTAATGAGTTACATAGTGTTGAAGTATGGAAAAGAAGCCATGTTGGTCATTAGGCAAATTTGACTGCTTGCACAAAAAGGAAGTGGTAGCTCAGTGGTTAAGGTGTTGGTGCCTCTGTGATGGCATGTGCAAAAATTAGATCTGGACGAGCCACTAATGCAGCCAAAATTGCAAGGATTTCCAGATATTAGAATATTAGGAAAACCATGATGATTATCTTCACACTGGTATAAAAGATTCAGCTGGTTGAAATACAGCACAGCCAGTGATGCAGTTTTCTGTAAATCCTGCAGGCACTTCCCTGAGTTAATTGAAGCAAAATGTACACAGGATAGATTTGAATATTGAAAACATCTAAGTCAAGCATGTAAGAAGCATCCGGATAGCAAAGGACACCTGCATTCACAAACGAAACTAACCGCTTACAAAGTCACCAGCCCGTCACAGTCACAGAGAAAGCGAGGCAGCATTAAACATGAGAATTCTTTTGGAATTGTTCCGTTTGCTTGACCAGCCACCTAAAAATGCAACAACGATGAGTTTAGATGTTCAGAATGATTTTCCAGAAATCATCACACCAAAATGACACCAGGCACACATTATATGCCGTTATGGCAGATAGATGTAAAGATCTCTCGAAGCAAGAACTTGTTGCAGCTTGCATTCAATACTTGCATGGAGGACTTGTGAAAGAAAGGACCATTGGATTTTGGGATACATGCGACATGACGGCTGATGCGATTTCAGAGAAAATACTTCATGTGTACGCCACTTGTCCTGGACCCTGAGTTATGTGTGGGATTTTGTTTTGATGGTGCCTCTGTGATGGCATGTGCAAAAATTAGGAGTGCAGACTATCCTTAAACATACTTTTCTTCACGCTGTGTATGTACTCTGTTGTTCTCACCGCTTTAATCTCATTTTAAGCAGCATTGCAAAAGTACCTAGACACGTAAATACTTTTTTAAAACACTGATTTCTGTTCTTGGTTCTATAACTGGAAGTAGTCATTGTGCAGTATTTATGGACATTCAAAAAGAGTTGAATCCAGCTGCAGAGTTTGGAGTTGGAGCGGTCAGTGGACACAAGGTGGAACTCTAAATCAGGCTCATTTCATCAAGATCCTGACACTACTTGATGCGATCTTAGAAACATTAGCTAAATATTCTGAAACCAGCAGTGGTCTAACGAAACTAGAAGCTGACTGTCCTGTTTTGTTTGTCAAATGCAAATAAAAAAGTTTCTGTTTCCTCCAGTAACATTTGGAAAACATTTTAAAATGGGCGCTTTTGCAACAAAAGGACTACAGTCATCAGCCTTATCTGTCACAGACTGCATTCATTTAACTGAGGAACTGAAATCCAATTGTTCAAAAACAGCACAAATCACGATTTTGAGAAAGTGTTTATAAATGGAAAAACATGACTCACACAAGAAGGATGGCGCCTCCACCCGAAAAAGGGAACCTCATTTTTAATTATCTGCTTCCTTAATCACAAGCTTTCTTGGGAAAAGTGGCAGCATGAAAAGTGATGAAGATCTAAGACATCCGTGGAATGAAATGTTGGATCGACATCTCAGGGAGCTGAACAGGCTTGTTTAAATGAACGCATGACCTGATGGAAAAACATGACTCACAAAAGAAGGATGTCGCCTCCACCCGAGAAAGCAACTTCCCTTTTAATTGTCTGCTTTCTTAATCACAAGCTTTCTTAGGAAAAGTCACAGCATGAAAAGTGATGAAGATCTGAGGCATCTGTGGGATGGCATTAAACTGTAAATTTATTTGTTTATATATGAGACCTGTTTAAAAGATTGCTTTATTTCTTTGTCTTTTTTTGAAAGACTTGTTTGGCCTTAGTTTGATTTGACATAGGTCAAACGTCAACATGGTGTTGAAGTATGGAAAAATGAAATCATGTTGGTTCTTTAGGCCCATTGACTGCTGGCACACATGGGAAGTGGTAGCTCAGTGTTTAAGAGGTTAGTTTACCGATCAACAGGTCTTCGCAAGGTTGGTATTCAGCCCCAGCATCACCAAGTTAACATTTTTATTTCTCTTTTGAAATCTAATACTTTGTCTACTTTGTGTTAATTAAATAGACCTGTTTAAAAGATTGCTTTATTTCTTTGTCTTTTTTGAAAGACTTGTTTGGCCTACGTTTAATATGAGTTACATGGAGTTGAAGTATGGAAAAAAGAAATAATTTTGGTTGTTTAGGCCCATTGACTGCTTGCACGCGTGTAAAGTAGTAGCTCAGTGGTTAAGATGTTGGTTTACCGATCAGCAGGTCTTCACAAGGTTGGGGTTTCAAGCCCTGGCATCACCAAGGTAAAAATTGTATTTCTCTTTTGAGATCTAATATTTTGTCTACATTGTGACATTAAACTGTAAATCTATTTGTTAATTAAAGAGACCTGTTTAAAAGATTGCTTTCATTTTTTGTCTTTTTGGCTTGTTTGGCCTACGTTTAATGAGTTACATAGTGTTGAAGTATGGAAAAGAAGCCATGTTGGTCATTAGGCAAATTTGACTGCTTGCACAAAAAGGAAGTGGTAGCTCAGTGGTTAAGGTGTTGGTGCCTCTGTGATGGCATGTGCAAAAATTAGATCTGGACGAGCCACTAATGCAGCCAAAATTGCAAGGATTTCCAGATATTAGAATATTAGGAAAACCATGATGATTATCTTCACACTGGTATAAAAGATTCAGCTGGTTGAAATACAGCACAGCCAGTGATGCAGTTTTCTGTAAATCCTGCAGGCACTTCCCTGAGTTAATTGAAGCAAAATGTACACAGGATAGATTTGAATATTGAAAACATCTAAGTCAAGCATGTAAGAAGCATCCGGATAGCAAAGGACACCTGCATTCACAAACGAAACTAACCGCTTACAAAGTCACCAGCCCGTCACAGTCACAGAGAAAGCGAGGCAGCATTAAACATGAGAATTCTTTTGGAATTGTTCCGTTTGCTTGACCAGCCACCTAAAAATGCAACAACGATGAGTTTAGATGTTCAGAATGATTTTCCAGAAATCATCACACCAAAATGACACCAGGCACACATTATATGCCGTTATGGCAGATAGATGTAAAGATCTCTCGAAGCAAGAACTTGTTGCAGCTTGCATTCAATACTTGCATGGAGGACTTGTGAAAGAAAGGACCATTGGATTTTGGGATACATGCGACATGACGGCTGATGCGATTTCAGAGAAAATACTTCATGTGTACGCCACTTGTCCTGGACCCTGAGTTATGTGTGGGATTTTGTTTTGATGGTGCCTCTGTGATGGCATGTGCAAAAATTAGGAGTGCAGACTATCCTTAAACATACTTTTCTTCACGCTGTGTATGTACTCTGTTGTTCTCACCGCTTTAATCTCATTTTAAGCAGCATTGCAAAAGTACCTAGACACGTAAATACTTTTTTAAAACACTGATTTCTGTTCTTGGTTCTATAACTGGAAGTAGTCATTGTGCAGTATTTATGGATGGCTTTATATTTAGGGATGGCTCAGGCATCTGTCAGGGAGCTGAACAGGCATTTTCGTGATAACACCTATGGCTTCATGAGTGCTGCTGTTGTCTGTTTACCCGGTTCAAATACTTTAGGAGACAGAGACTCCCGAACAGTTGCAAGTAAACACTATAACATAGACATTGGTGATGCTGAGCTCACAGTGTTCATGCAGAAACTAAAACGGAAGGCAGATGCTGAACAGGACCTCCCATCACTTATGCAAGTGCTGGATAACAGTCCTGAGGACATCTTTCCAAATGTCAACAAAATGATAATGAGCACTTATTACTCTCCTGATGACATCATGTAGTGTTAAAAGACTGTTCTCCACAACAAACAGCATAAAAACATGTCTACAGTCCTCAATGCCTACTGTTCGTCTAATTAATTTGTCGCTGCTCTCTTTTGAACGTGAACTGACAGAGACACTTGATTATGACGAGATCATCTCTGTGTTTAACCGGAAGCCCCGTCTTCCAAGACTAATATTGAAGGAGGAAATGTAAACGTACGTTCAACTTCTCATTGTTAATAGTTTGTTTATTTATTTATTTTTTTTCTGTAATTTGGTGTGCAGCTTTTATACAATACTTTTAGTTTTGCCCACCCTGTTTTATGAAGGCCCACCCACTTAAAAATGTCTGGCCTTGCCCCTGCTGTGAGGTCGAAAGTATACGGACATCCTAGCATTGCACCTAAACCGCTGTCGCACAGAAAAGAACTTTGCTTCTCACAAGAACCAAAAGCATCAAACGTGTCCCAGTATTTTTTAGGGGATTCTTGTACAAAGTAAGCGGCATGAACCCTGTGCAAACCCGCCCCTGAAAGTCTATTCAGTTTTCACTACAAAGACCAAAACTTTGGAAACATAGAGGTAGCAAAATGTAATATGCAAAATGGCACCGTATTTCTGAATTCAAATTTACATTCATTATTAATATAAGTTTGGTACCAAAACAAAAATAAAATTATATAATTTATATTTGCCATTTCCAACAGTGCTTGAGTAGCTTCCCGCAAACATATTGATGAGTCATTCATAAATGATTCGTTCATTTTAAATCGCAGTTGAAAACTCATTTATGCAGACAAGCTTTTAACACGTAGCCCTGATTCAACTGCTATTTTATGTACATTGTGTTTTTATTTAATTTTTATTTTTTTTATCATTAATTTTTTTACTTTTAATTAATTTTTAATGTCTATTTTTTGCTTTTCTGGAAAGCGCCTTGTGCTCCTTTTGGTGGTTGTAATGCGCTTTATAAATAAAATTTGATTGATTGATTGATTGATTGAGTCTTTTTACGTGTCGACTCTTCTAGTCTAAGTCATTCGTTCTTTCATTACATGACTCCCATTTAGTCCCATATACGATATATATTTAAATTTTTAACACAATGTGATATATTGTAAAACAATTATATACACACACACACACACACACACACACACACACACACACACACACACACACACACACACACACACAGAGTATATATGCATAGCATATATGGGAGAATTGAGTAGTTTACATGTCAACTATTCTAGTGCGAGTCGTTCGTTCTTTCATCACGTGAGTCCCATATATGCTATGCATATATATATATATATCAAGTCAAGTCAAGTCAGGTTTATTTGTATAGTGCTTTTCACAACAGACATTGTCTCAAAGCAGCTTTACACAAATCAACAGTTAAGATGAGTGGTGTGAATTTATCCCTGATGAGCAAGCCGTGGCGAATGTATATATATTATATATAATATTATAATAATATTCATAATATATATAGAATAATATATATATATATATATAGAACAAATAACGTGAATGATCTTTTTGCTACATTTCCAGCTTTTTTATGTTATGTATATAAATCAATTTTGCAATGTATAAAGTGTTACAACTAGTATGTAATTTACATATTAAAACTTCTTGGAAATGGTAATTGTAAATTATATAATTTTATTTTCTTTTGCACCAAACTTTCAGCACATACAGTAAAGGAAAATCTAAATTTATATACAGAAAAACATTACCATTTTGAACATTGCATTGCCATTTAGCATATTTACATTTTAAATAGAATCTTGCTACCTGCTTCCATACAATACAAACTATCTGCTCTTAACCATTAAACCCATTAACAACTGTTGTCTACCACATACTGTGTTTATGTATCAGTCATTCTCATCAACTCAAATAATACACTGTACTGCCGTCTGGATGATGTCGTAATGGTCCCTTCTGGTGTTCAGTAGATACCAACGTGAGCTACAGGCTACCGAAGACGTTCTATCGGTCCAGAATGGTTTCTGCTTGACAAACCGATGCCACTAATAGAAGGAATCAAACTACCTGTAGACACTTACAGGATCTATACAGTTTACCATTAAAACCAATACAACTCCCATTATAACCATAAAAAGTGTTGAGTGTCATATAAGCATGAAGGTTGATGCTTTGGGAACCTAAATGTTGCACATTGCTGAGGTGAGAGAGTTTGACAGCGATTAAAGGACTAACATTACATTGTTTGCTTTAGATAAAGATGAAAAATGGATAGTATGCTACTGTTCCTTCTAGCACCAATATTACATTTAGGTACGATGTGTATCAAGTCAAAATAAATCAACAGATTAATGAAATATGAATAATAATAATAATAATAATAATAACTTACTGCAGAATCTTCTGAACGCTCTGTGTCTCTTCATTGTAGATTTGTTAATACACACATTTGAGAGTAAAGCCACCATAAAAACATATGAATGTTCTGTCATGCCAGCGAATAGTGTGTTTTGAATGAAATTTGATTACTGTTATTTGAGCTGGTAGGAGTGTGTGAACTCTTCCTTTGTCTGTATTGCATTGTTCTGTTATTACTGCTTTAAGTGTTTTCAATTGTTTCCTAATATATAAATCCCTCCTAGATTTTTGCTTTCACTTGTTTAAATTAGGGATTTTTTTTAGGACTACAGAACACCCCCTTATGCAATCACTATATTTTGTAATACAGAAATGCCCAAACCTTTTTCCGAAAAAGAACCAAAAATAAATAAATGTTGCATTATGCCAATTGTTATATTCATTTTAAAGTTGCCCTGGTTCCTCTCGTTTATGATTTATGATCTCTTTTTTTCTCTAATATGCTTAACTAATGCAGTTAAATTTGCATAGTTGTAGTTTAGTGAAACGTATAGTACAATGAGATATGATCCAGTTTATTCCTACAATAGTTGCCTACAGTTATTCAGTGACCTCAAATGAGAGACATGAAGGTGGTCTTTCACAAGTGTTTCCAAAAAGCATTGTCATCAACCCAAAGAACACTTTTTGGATGATGTCGTAACGGTGCCTACTGGTGTCCAGTAGATACCAACATGTGAACTACAGGCTGCCGAAGACGTTCTATTGGTCCAGAATGGTTTATGTTAGACAAACCGATGCCACCAATAGAAGGCATTAAATTCATAAAGGTCACCACGGGGCAACATTGGCCCACAGGCCCTAGTTTGGGCATCTGGTGTAATTCATCTGTTTTTAACCCACCTAACCAGCCAACTTTATGATTTAGCATGTGTGTTTTGTGTTTTAAACTTACCAAGATAATCATTTTGCAGAGTGTTATGTAGTATTTGAGTTGGGGTGATGATGGGGCTAAACTCTCAATCTTGGTCACAAGCTTCGAAGATACAGGTGGATTTCAGCAACCCCAGTAGAGCTGGTGCAATGTACCACAAGACACCAGAACAGCTTCAGGGTTGTTGAGAGTGTAGTTAAAAGGTGCTGATATCTTAGAGCTTCCTCATACCTTGTGCTACCTTCAGCTGCTCCTGCTTCTCTGTTTTAGCAGGGTGTGTTGGAGCTCAGCTCACTTTATGATTACACATACAGTTGGAGGTCTAATTTAAAGCAAATCAGAAAGTGATAGAGTACATCTTGGAAAGGCCAAATATAGCTTTCTTGGCACCAATCCTTCAATGCATACTGTTGAATAGCAGTGGTGGACATTGAAGACGTAAATTTAATTCGTAGCTTTTTCTAATATCTGTACTTCACTGAAGTCTTTCTATGTGAGGAGACATTTTACTTGAACTTCACTACATTACAAAGTGAAATATTGCACTTTTTACTCAACTACATTTTGCTAAATCGGTCGTTTCTTTTTATTTATAAGTCGATAAAAACTTAACTGGTCAAACACACAAGTCACCAATCTGTTTTAAACTCGTTTCGATTGGCGCTCGCTGGTATCTACTTATCACCAACATACAGTTCAGCATCAGTTCAACAGCAAGCAGTACATTTTGGGAGGAATAAATGATGAAAGAAACTCCTCACTCGAACTTGCCACAGCATCCGGGGACTAATTTTTTTGATCTCGTAATGTTTTATTAGATATCAGTGTTTAACTCATTAATATCACTCTACTAATAGAGCAGTGTTCCGAGAGTAACAAAGCTTTTTACATAAACAGAGCTGATTAAGCAACAGTCCTTTGACAAAAAGGATGATAGGAACATTATAGCCATAATGAATCCCAGTACTTAAATACTTAAGATTTTAGGGCAAATACTTTTGTACTTTTACTCAAATGAAAGTTTTACTGTATCTCTACTTTTACTCAACTACATGCTTTGTGTACTTTGTCCACCGCTGAAAAGACGTTCCTGCAGCTGGCAGCTTGATGATGATGATGATGGTAAACGTAAAAGGTTCTAGCAGGTCAGTGATCCCAGTTTCATACTCATTAAGCCATTGAGTGAGTCTTTGTGCCGTGTGGGTGGGGAGGAGTCCTGCAGGAAGGGGATCGCTCTGTTCAGAACCGATATGTAGCATCAGAAGGAAGCCGATCAGTCAGAAGAAGAGTATTTAGTATTTATTTGCAACGAGTGGACAAGTGGACCACCAAAATTCCTTCACCCATTGACCTTTTTAATTCATTATTTAGTTATTATAAAGTTTCTTACGAATCAGTTTTTGTTTAAAAATCGAGTTTTGTTTCAAATCTGGTATCTTCTGAATCATTTGGAAAAGTAGCAGCATTTTAGTCAGTCTGATCAACAAGCAGCTAACATTAAACGCACAATGTTCGAGGAAAACTGTAACATGCACATAAATAATTTCAAATAGAATACATCAATATAAAAATGATTAAATTCACACACCAAACAGGATTTAGATGATCAAGTTCTGATGAACAATTCTACAACAGTCTCTAAAATCTTTTGTACACACAAGCGAGTCTGTTTGAGATTTGGTTTAAGCCAAGTATGTTATTTAAAGATGCACTTTGCCAACCTGATGCCTACAGGTTTCCCCTACCGGTTAGATACAGTAGACCAGTCCTTGTACAAAATTAATCAAATCAATCATCGGGTTGCAAATGGCTTTTTAGGCACTTAAAATGAAATGAAGGCTCGTAGTAGAGGTGTGTAAGCCCACATTGTTTTACTGACACACACTGATGATCTTTACAAAAGACAGGAACAAACAATCTCAGAGCCTCAGGTCTCAGTGTGACTGAGGATTAAGCTTAAAGAAGCAAGCTGGGAAAATACACTGCCAGTTCATGAAGTCTTTAAATTAACTACATACAACACTACTTCTCACAGCATATAAACATTAAACACTTATTATAAAACAAAGCAATAAAATAGACTTCTTAATAATAAAAAACATTTGTAATTATTTTTTTTTTTTTTAAGTGGTGATACATTAGGTCCCTTCCTGCTGAGTAAAAGGGACTTCAAAATCTGACAGCTGTTAACTACAGACACACACTGCACCCCACATCACAGGCTTGAACAGGCCTTCATGAGGGAGTGGATGTTTTAAAATCTTGGCTAAAAGAATCAATTTATTAGGAGTACAGCAAAGTGCAAAACTAGCTTTTATTTTTTTAAAGCATGGGGATTAGGCATATTCTGATAGTCTTTATTATCATACAATATATAACGATATTAAATAGGCATCCTATTATCAAAGTGGAAAATTCAGATTATTATTATTATTATTATTATTATTATTATTATTATAAGGTTGTGTCTTCCATTAGTGAAGAAGCTGCCTGGGTTGGCAGTAGTGGCTGGGCAGCATTTGTGCTCATAAAAAAATGTATTTAAATCAATATAAGGTCAAGATAAAGACAGCTGTGTTGCTTCATTTGATTAGCTGATTAAGCTGAAAACATCTGTCCACCAGACTATGAACAGAACTGTCGCTTACAGTCCGTCTGACACCTGACCCTTAAGGATCCCATCAGAATGTTCAAAGCTCGACTTGCTAGTACAATAACAGCATCCGGTTAATGGCCGATAATCAAATAGAAGATACATTTGGCAGGTTGATGGTGCCAAACAAAAAACTAGCCATTTAGCAATTTTTTCTTTTACCCAAAAACGAGCTAGCTTGCTTGTAAAAAGCTTTTATGTAGCCATTATCCAGCTACATGTTTAGGTATTTCAAGAACAGACTGTAGCTTAATAGCAAAAGAGCAACACGAGCTAGCTAGTTTGAGTTACGTATTTTTCCCTCCCCGACTGAAATCAGATGGCGCAATGAGACTGGCCAATAACACGTGTGGTAGTTTAGGGACAATCGATTTCAACCAGAAGAACAAAGTTAAAAAGTGTTGCAGGGGGATCGCTAGGACTTCCGTTAAAATCTTCGATGGTCAGCCAACAAAAACTTATTTTATTAATGCAATACATAGAAAGGATATTGTGCGTGGTAATGAAGGCTAGAGATTTACCATGATATGTGACCCTTAGTATCGTCTTATGAGTTACGATTAAGATTGCCAAAGCTCATTAACATAACACGCCTGATTGAACATCAGTGCAAAGCGGGTTTCGAAATGCTTCATATAAACAGGGCTGTGCAGAACGAGAAGGAAATCCGTGGCCTTGTGAAATAACCTCGCAGTTAAAATCAATACCACATCCGTCCACCCAGATGACAGCACTGTTAGAACTCAGGCAATTGTATTGCAAAGGCTACTTTTTGAAAGCACCATCTAATAAATAGACTGTTATTTTTATATATATATATATAGACCACACACAAAACAAAAAGAACAAAAATTCATTATGCAAATAATCTACAATATTCAGGAATGCAGCTGTACAATTTGAACAGTGTAAAGAAAGAAAAAAAAAAAAGAGGAGGTGTTCATGTTGATAAAATGGCAATGTTTCCTCCGTTCCATAAAAATATACAAGGGCAAGTATTAGCACCCTGAACTCGGAGGGAAATAAATTAATGCAAGCTGAACAACAGGAGGAAACAATGAGGAACTGTATAAAACTAGTAGAAACTCTAATGCTTTCTGGCCAAAGTGTATGCATAAGTGGCTCATTTTCCATTAAGGATAGAAAAACTACATCATGTCTCAATTTATGTGGCACAGGTATGTGTGTGTACTTTAAAAATGCCATCCCTAACAAACAATTCAGAGATCAGAGTGATGGCATTGCTCTTGGAGCCACTAAAACCTTTTTTTTTTTTTTTTTTTTTTTTTAAAGCATGTATACAACGTCACACACACAAAAAAGAAACATTCTCACTTTGCAGTGTGAGAAGTGTGTGGGAGCTTTGCTCGATCAATGCTGGTGCTGTGAGGAGGAAGAAGATGATAATGCTGGTTACTCCATGATGGTTCGGTAGATGACTGGCTCGATGTAGTCGCCTCTGTATCTGGAGTTAATCACACGCTGCCGCTTGCTGTCCTGCAGCTTCTTCTCTCCGAAGATGCCATCGAAACGCATGTCCGAAGCCTTCGACTGAATGACGCACAAAAGAGGGGGAAGAAAAAAATTTATTCATACAAACTATTCAGCTGTTTGTGTAAAACAGGATACACTCCAAACTAGGACATCTGCTCTCAGATCTGTGGTAACAATAGTGCGCGTCAGGATTGGTCTTCACTTCCCCAGCAGAAAAATCATACCCCAGTTTATATTACGCTTTGTGGAAATCATTTATTCTTCAACAATTATGAATTCTAGCAAGCATCATCATTCATCATACGACTGTTCTTTACCCATATAACCTGATGGAATTGGTCACAACAAAGAATATACACAGACATCAAGCTGGCTCGTGTTTAGAAAACTAAAGTTGCTGAACTAGTTCAGTTTGGTCTGCAGAAATACAATGCTGGCTCTGGCTCGAGACTGTGATGCAGGATTTAATGACCCATGGTACCCAAGTTTTTGAAGAAGAAGGGAAAAAAAAGTCTCTCATGTTCTCCACGATCATTACCATCTGTCCTCCAGAGCCAATTGTCCCCAAGTTTGTTTCATTTGTCACTACTCCAAAGAACAAATAACATTATTGATTCTAACACGTGTGGAGCATGCATGCGATGGTATCAGTATAGTAATTATGTGTATTTGTGTCATTTCTGGGCAGACCACTGCTTATAGTAATGACACACACACACACACACACACACACACACACACACACACACACACACACACACACACACACACACACACACACACACACACACACACACACACACACACACACACACACACACACACACACACACACAGGTCAGTTATATACACAAGCTCAGGACTGAGTTTGCCCACATGCTCGAATAACATCTCTTGTGTGACAAGCTGTTTTAAAAATGTGTCTTTGCAAATAACTGGGATAGATTCTAATGAATTATAGACAAAGGAATATTGATATATATTCCTTAAAAAATATTTGAAAAATTGAGTTTCATGACCAGGATTTCTAAAGGTTTCTCCAAGTCAACTGTAAGACTTGTTAAACCTTGTAAAGACAAAAAAAGAAAGACCATTAAGAATGAAATTTGAGACGTACATCATGACACCATAAACACAAACAAATACAGGCCTGAACCAAACCCTAAATTCAGTTTTTCCAAGCCATGTTATCGCTAAACTGGCACTTTCCCCCTAACTAAAAAAAATACACATTTTACGTCTGTGGTACAAATCCAAGAGAGTTTCCAACCAATAACAGAAAGCTGATTGGCTGTTCATGTTGGTCTCATTTGTAGCTGTAATACAGTGAATTATATTTGGACTAGTGAAAGAAAGAACTACAACACAAAACAAAACAAAACAAAAACATTCTAAAGTGCCGCAGGAGCATTTTAATGAGCATTAGAGGTAGTGTTACATAGACATCAAAGAAATTAAGACCTGGTTTTAAGGCCTAAAATTTGGTTTGACATTGTTTTTTTAGACTCCACTGAAAACCTGTAACCTGGAAGTGTGGTGTTGACTAAAGTGCAAATGAATGATTTGCAAATAAAACTACTATGTAATTCTAAACATTTTAAACTCATGGTAAGTGGCACAGAATGTTCAGCTCAATATAATAACACACAAGATGGTTCTTCACTCATCTGAGGAGTAATTATGTGTTTGTGTGAATAGTGGGAACTACCCTAGTGGTTTCATTACTGGGTTTTTCCACCGTGTTAAGGCCATTTCCCAGAAGTTATTATCTGGTTGTGTGATTGATGAAAGTGTCATTAAGGTGGACATTTCAAGGAGAGGAGACTTGGAAAATTCAATTTACATCACCCCAAAGTCTATAAACTTTCTTTCGGCTTCTCCTGTTAGGGGTCGCCACAGCCTGTTAGGGTCCTCCGCATGTTTGATTTGGCTGGATGCCCTTCCAACGCAACCCTCCCTAATTTATCCGGGCTTGGGACCGGCACTAAGAGTGTCTGAGGGTTAGTTCCCTGACCTGGGATCGAACCCGGGCTGCAGCGGTGAGAGCGCTGCATCTTAACCACTAGACCACCAGTGGACCTATCACCCAAAGTCTATACCGTATGCAAATCAGAAGAAACTGAATGAGTAATATTTACATGTGGTTTTCACAGCTGAATGTATAGCTTACCAGTCTAGATTTCACCCTTTTTGGCAGTTCTTCGTCTAACGTGTAGACATCGTCTCTCTTGGCTGTAAGCTGTGAGCCATCTTCGAACTCCACCTATGCAGGAACAGATATGATTTCATCTTTGTTCCTTGTAAAACCTGCTTTTCCACAATTTTGAGTGAAATGAGCGACAAATAATCTTATTTTTCTCAAAACTGCAATTCTAAATCAGTGCAATGCTAATCATTAATACATTTGATTTTTTTAAACTGTAAACCTTTAAATCCTACAGCAACAAAAGATTTTTCATGTCCAATTCAACAAAAAACTACGAAACAGAACTAAAGTCCATTAACAAAAACACTTTTCGGCCACACTAATCTGTTTTCATTTGAAAATGCATGTTTTTCTCGCTGTTTCTCCAAATTGGATACATTTAAAAACGCTTTAGAAAACGACAACCCGTTTTTAGTCATTGCCGTGACGTTGCAAAGAGCCAGAGAATAACACAAGGTGGAAATGATGCATGTCGAAGCGTTTTCAGACGTTTCAGAGTGAATGAGCAACTTTTGGGAAACAAATGAAAACGAAAGTGTGAACGTGCAGTGTTTTTGGCCGAAAATGCCGTTTTCAAATTTATCTGGATTAGTGTAGATGTAGACTTTGTTTTTTTTTTTTAATATATAAATAAATACAGGGCCATGTAGTTTTGGATTTAGTTTTCCCTCAATAATAAAAAACCTTTATTTGAAAACTTATGTTGTGTTTACTTGTGTTATCTTTTACTAATACTTAAATTAGTTTGATGATCTGAAACATTAAAGTGTGACAAACATGCAAAAAAAAAAAGAAATCAGGAAAGGGGCAAACATTTTCACACCGCTGTATGTAAATATATGTAAATGAGATACATTTAAATTTTATCAACCTTTTCAGTTCTGTATTCGTAATTTATTCAGAGGATGTTGTGGTGTTTGCTTACATGGTACATTTGAATGACGTGTGCTGCCACAAACTTGGCTCCATAGATGAGTCCGTCTGTCCAGCGCACCTGCACAACCTCTCCTGAGGGTGGGGGACCCAGCTGGGCACAGTCACGACTCTGCGCACACACACACAGAAATTACATTAAAACACCACAGTAACAAGTTGTTACATAGACAGTTTGTACTGTACAGTGTAAAAAGTATACACACCCATGTTATGGTAGCTTTTTGCCATGTACAATATACATCGTTGATTGTTTTCATTTAAAATGTGGGAAAGTTAAAAAAGAAAGAAAAGGGAAAAAAAACAACAACAAAAAAAACCACGTTCTCACACTTTTATATTGAGGCAGCTGAGATAATCAAAATGAATGAGTCAAATTCAAAAGTAATTATATTACGCCCGCCATCAGTAAAGCCAATTAGATTAAACCCAAATTTAGATCAGCTGAATCTGTAAGGTTTTCTTGATATCATTTAGGTAAAAGTCATAATATGCAAAGAGCTCACAAAGCATTTACAATATCTGATCGTTGTAAGGTGCCACCATCAACAAGGGGAGAAAACTGAGCACTACGGTGACATCAGCAAGAACAGGTCTCATGAAAAGAAACATAAGTAAAAGACTTACCAAAGGAGGCTTCCAACAAACCCATTTTATTATATAATGGCATTAAACATGAATGAGGAACTGCATGTCCCTACAGGATAATGACCCAAAGGATACATCCAAGCTCAAATCTAAACCTTACTGAAAACATGTTTAATAAATTGATGGCTGCACACAGAGATTCTCTTGTAATTTGGCAGTAATTACTTTTTTCCTTGTAATTAATGCATTAATTTGTTGACTCTTACCCAAAAAGCCAGACTTACAATCCAAAAAAAAAAATAAAAAATAATAATAATAATAATAATAATAATAATGAATATATATACATTTGACATGATTCAGCTTGGTGCAATTTGTTGTAAGATAAGTAGATAGGCCTTGCTTGATTTATTTGTTTCTGTTGATATATTCTGGGAAAAGTAGTGGGGAAAAGAATTTCACCCACTAGATTTAATCAAATGCTCTCTGGAACGCAATGTCCTGCCCATGTGAACAAACAGGTGGTATCACTCCAATGTAGTGCTGAACGCCACCGAATTCATTGTGTGGCTTTTAATAATTAATTCTAATTCCAAAGCAATTGGAAATTTAAGTGGACATTTTATGTATGTGTTTGCATCAAACAATTACATCACTCAAAAACATTAGGGACTGTGTGTGTGGGAGAGAGACAGATTTCTTTTCCTTTTACATCAAGGGAGGGCTATTGCTCAAACTGCAGCAAGGTGGAGGGGAAAAAAATAAAAATAAAAAAAGGATAATAAAAAAATTGAGCCATGACCTGAAAGCAATCTGAGGCGCAGAAATTGGAAGTGTGCGCTCTAGGATTTCAAATATTTCAAAGTCCCAATGCACAAACTTGCAGAGACAAATACTTTCAGTTGAAAACAAACTCTATTTTAACTCTCAGCTGCATTGTCTAGCTTTGCTAAGCCATTGTCTAATAAAATTAGGTACAACAGGAAGGGTGGTGTATCTCGAGTGTTGCTAGAAATTAGTCAAGAAATCAGCACCCCTTACTGAAACTTCTAGGTCAGATATATGTAAAAATAAAATAGTTCAGAAAAACATTTCACAACTATGCATAGTAGAAAATGTCACCCTTAGACTCTTTGCTTAATCAACTCTGTTTATGTGAAAAGAATCGATTGTTACTCTCAGCACACCGATCTATTAATAGAATGATATATATATATATATGAGTTAAACACTGATATCGAATAAATGATCATGAGCCCAAAACCTTTTCGACGGCTTTTAGCAAGTTTGTGTTTTTAGCAAGTTAAAGCCAGGAGTCACTTTCATCCTTTATTTCTCTCTTAATGTTCTGCTTGCTGTTAAACTGACGCTGAACTGTATGTAGACACCAGCAAGTGGCAATGGCGGTTCTAGTTTAAATGACACCCGGAGTGAACCACACGATGACCCAACGTCTCACCCATTGATTAGTTTCAGCTTTGAGAAGCTCTGCTTCAGCTACTGTCACTGGATGAGTAAGAACATATTCTCAGAGCAGTCCAAAAATTTGGATACCTTTTTGAGAGCTCACTTTAATGAATAAATATCATACTAAATGCATTTATTGCACAATTAATTACACGTCATTGTGCACAATTTATTAAACTTGCAAAACCAAGACACACACAACTCCTTGAATAATTGTAGCCATAAGAAACACACATCATATTTATTATTATAATACGTGTCTTTTAAATTAGCCTTTTAAGCTGCTCTGAAGATTCCCACCACTGAACTATACACATATTCAGTACAATCACAGAAAACCTTTATCATCAACTTAATTAAAGGTAACCTAATCTAGAAGTGCTGTTTAACTACAATAGTTAAAACTAGACTAGTTTGGCTGTAATTGTTTTGTTGCTACACACATTATCATTAACTACACACTAAAAATTATAATGTTATGCAGCGGAAAGAAATATGGTTGCATTATGCATAAAAGCACAGCAGGCAACATAACAAAAATATACAGTTATTAGCCTGTTTCATTAAGTGCTTTAGCCATTTCTATCCTGATAACGAAATAAGCTGCATACACACACCTTTATCTTTTGCACGTTTCTCCCCCTACTTCTTTCCAGTTTTTTCTGAATTGGCTCTTGATGGTTTAGGCAGTTTTTATTGTATTTTTTTTTAAATCAATAATCCATGTCATCCTTACTGATGTGAGGTAACCCAACCCCCGCCTCTCCCTTTTGAGTGTATAAATGAAGAAACTACTCTTGGTAGCGGGTGCACACTCCGAATCCCGACCAGCTTCATTGACCATGACATGATATAATAACAGACACAACGGTGCAAATGAACGTGGAAATTTTTTTTATAAATAAATCGATACTTGCCCATGCCGCCCTAAATCCGCCACTATCCGAGTTTATAACAGAGCACACATTCTACACTGATTGGTGGCTTGCTGTGTGTTTGACCAGTTAAGTTTTTATCCACCCATAAATAAAAGGGAACGACTGATTTCGCAAAATGTAGTTGAATAAAAAAAGTAGAATATTTCACTGTGAAATGTAGTGAAGTTAAAGTAAAAGTCTCCCCAAATGGAAATACTTGAGTAAAGTACAGATACGCACTACTCGTTAAGAGGTTTGCAAAATTCCAGGAATATTCAAGACTGGAAACTTTCCATTCGGAATTTAACGGCAATTAATGGGAATAAACTGGGAACTCACAAAATCGCAGGTTAGCCTATGACAGGAAACTTTCAGTAGTTGAAATTTCAGTTAAATGAAACTTCAGATGTAATGCAATTTCAGTTGAATAACTATGCTGCACATTTATCAATCACAAGCACATGTGGTGCAGGGTTACTGAGGCCACACCCCCTACATGCACTGTGCATTTCTACAGAACACAGATCATTTCTTGAATCCTGCACGTAAAATAATGTACAAAAATGTCAATCTTTGTGAGTATTCACGTAAATTACATAAATATTACAATATAACATTTATGCTTAAAACTTGTTTATGCTGTGTAAACTATTGTGCAACAAAATTGTACTAACAATTAAATCAGTCAAAAATGTCTTTTTAAATCCGCATTAGTTTAGCTTACGACCAAACAAAATGTTTGTATTTACGTTTGTATATGATGCAGTTTATATACATTTCTCCAAATGGCTGGTTAATTCCCATACATTTCCATAAATTCCTGTTACGTTTCCGGCTTGGAATATTTCTAAAATTCCACAGATGAAGTTCCCATGGAAAGTTTCTGGAAATTTACCAGAAATATGTTACCCATTTGCAACCGAACTCATTAGTATAAAGCTTTTACCATATTACAGACAATATTGTTTTAGTGTCACGCTGGTAACTGGACCTCACATCATATTAATATTCGGGCTGTCAATAGATTAAAATAATTAATTCGCAACTTAATCCCACATTTCTTTCTGCTCTAAAATGTACAATATATTAATACTTCATGTTTTTAATGCTATAAGCAACATGGACATGGAGAAATATGGATGCATATGCAAATGTATATTTATTATTAGTGCAACCAAACTCAACATAGAGCATGAAGACATTTATTGTAAAGTAATAATGGTGGTTTAAATTAATTAATTAATTATTGTATCATCAGGAAACCAAACGGAACCTTTGCTATGTTTCCACACGGACAGTTAATGAGGTGATACCGAAGAAACGGCACCACCAAGTCAAGAAGTTTTTACCATAATCAAAACGATTTATGGTATGGTATGGTTTTATGGTATGATTCATACAGATTTATGTAATCATACTGATTACATAACCAGAGAATATTTTTATTCGAAGTGAATGTGGTTTATGTAACAGACATTGCGTCTGACAGTATTTTAAGTTTGTTTCGCCATTATGAGGGAAAAACCCAGAAAACGCCACCCAGAGGGTAAATTGTGTGAATCATTGCGGATTTGGCGTTTGATTTGAAACTTGCCGCATAAATAAAACAAATGTTTACTGATTTAAAAAGTTTTTAATATTTTATATTTAGTTATTTATTTATGAATTTATATTTTTTATAAAAATGGTGAAACAGAAATGCGTGCAGAAATGATTGCGCACTGAAAAAAATATAGTGCCGTTAAAAATGATTGCGTTTGCATTTTGACAGCCTAATTTATATATTAATACAAAACTAATAAAGTTACCTAATGAATGTATCCAGGCTGAACAGCCACCACATAGAACACAAGCAGAGAAAAGATGATGATGATGATGATCAGGTGATTAGGAATGTTTCTGTTCTCAGTCATGTTTACATCGCTGACTCCCTCTGTCTCATCCACGTTAGCTTTACTTCTTGTTGCTTTCTGCCTGCTCATTCTTAAACTAGCTTCGTAAACTAAAATCTGTGGTGAGTGAGAACCAGGACATTATACACCAGTGGATTGAAAAAGACACGCAATGACAAAAAATCGGTTGGTGGGCTGAAATCGGCACGCAGTGAAAATAAAAAAAAATGTACATTCACCAAATCAATTAATTAAAACTAAAGTAACGAGTCTGTTTTGAAAATATAAGAAGTAGAAAATACAGATATTTGTGTAAAAATGTAATAAGTAAAAGTAAAAAGTCTGAAAAATAAATAGTGAAGTACTGATACCAGAAAAATCTACTTAAGTACAGTAACGAAGTATCTGTACTTCGCTACTTCACACCTCTGTCACAAATGCAGCATGACCTCCAAAAGTTCAAACACATTCAAAATGACTTTCTGTTCTTTTCTCTGTTCTAGTGAAAACCTGACCATAAGTTTGGATCATATTGTGTCTTAACTGTAATGTAAATCTAGGGGTTGAAATACAATGCAAAGAAAAAGGAAATGTAAAGTGGCAGTCAACACTCAAGGCCTCTCACCACAATGTCCTCAGGAAAAAGGTTGTCGCTGAAGGAGCCATCGTCAAAGTTGACCTCGTAAAATGTCTCTTTCGTCAGCTGAACCACATCGCACTGGTAGTAGCGTCCGTTTTTGTGTTTGCAGATAACTTTCTGGCCAGCGCTGATATCACTCATGGACTCCTTTTTCCTCTGTTGGAGAAAATAAGAGCATCATATTTACCCACAATTGATCATAACCATATATGACACACATGCTTGTGGTTTGTTTGGCATAAAAAATTTATTACCAACAGCACAGAGATCTGAAATCTGTGTGACGTTTGGCTTTGTCGTAAACAAACCTTGCTGCAATTCTTTCGGTCTGATTTCAATGCACTAATTTGTTAGTATATTTATAACTGCTGGCTGAATAGCTTGAACATGACTGGAAGCACTTTTGCTGTTCATTTGCAGAGTAACCGAAGCAGAGTGAAACAAGCTCTTGTAGGAGTGAGCCATTTAATATTGCATGTGCATGCGTTATTAATGCTGTCCGAGTAGCGCCATTTCATTCTATCTTCAGATTAAATATAGCAAACCGCTCTAAAGAAACATAATTATTAGCCAGCATTTGCCTTAGAGATACATACCTACACTGACAATTTGCACGCTTCGTTTCTTCCTCTTATTTCTTTTTGAATTACCTGTTTGCACTGTTTTTTTTTAGGTTGCATCATCTGCAATATTGTATTTATTTATTTAAGTTACAATTATGTAATTACATTTGTTTTATATTTTTTCCCCCTCCCCTACAACTGTTTGTGTAACCCGCTGCTGTAATGCAATAATTTCCCCCACTGGATCAATAACCAAGTAATAATCAAGTCTAACAGATGATACAACTCATCTGAGTTTAAGCCTAAAACTCTGTATAACTGTTCTGTGTGTTTATCCGTACTTTCTGTCAGTTCCTTGATTTCCTTCCACATGCCAGAAACAGGCTGGTAGGTGGATCAACTATGCTAAACTTGTCAATGAAAACTGTGTGAACGTGTATATCAGGGGTTTAAGGTACAAATATCCGTCCTGTACCGTTTCGGTACGATGCACGTGTGTACCGAATGCAATCCTTTTTATGTATGGAACATAGTTTGATTATTCTCTCCCTCGCACTTTAAGAGCAGGGTCACTTTTACATTTTTTATTTTTTTTTTATTAAACTTGAAAACATACGCAACAATGCCAGGGGTATACACTACTCACTCCATACTGGAAATACGATTTGTAGTGTGCCGAAATATGATTTGCATTTTAATGTACAGCTTTAAGAATTTGGAGAAAATCCCGACAATTTTGCATATTTTATTTTTGATTAAAATATTATTTAACATTATTTTAAAAAACCTATACACAAATGTAATAATAAACTGCATTAATAATAAAAAAATAAAAATAAAAAAAAAAAGCGTTACGAATCGTTAATTTAGTTGTACTGCACATTGTACAGTCATGTGTAGTCAAGTGTAATGTGGAACAATATGACAACTAATTATATGGATGAACCAAGCATGAATAATTTGGTAAGTAAATTTCACCCTCACACCCTCACAGGCAAGGGAATGTAAATGAGGACAATGGGAAGGTGATACCTCATGACTTGGACAGCATACGACATACAAACACATAACTGCCACAATTAAAAGTCACAGCACTGAGTTGCAGTGATGTCTGTGGGATTGTGGTCTGTCGTTGTTTCACTGGAATTAATTGGGGTAAAAACATTTTCTGGACCATAAGATGTTTTGCTGCACTGTATAAAGTGAGATAATACACAGGAGCCATTCTTACCATCACGTTATGTTTCTGCATTGGTACTACATACATTAGAAAATCCCTTAACTACACTTTGCAAAGATGGTAAAAAAAAAAAAAAATGGCACAGATTAGGAAAAAATTGTATGTGTACCCCCAAAAAAAAAAAAAAAAAAAAAAAAAAAAAAAAAAAAAAAAAAAAAAGGGGTGTTGCTCTTGTAATTATGTACCTCTGATTGGACAGGGCCTTTATGACGGCAGCAGGTGACATAGACGATGAAAGGCCAGTCATCCGGGTGCATAAGCACACCTGCAGCCTGGGCACAGGTAGGATGGTACGAGGTGGGGCAGCGGCCATGAGAACACTGCACGCAGCAGCCTGTTGTCTTCTTCATCCGCCTCTTACAGTAGTAACATTTCTGCAAAACACACCTTTTTTGATGAGGGACACGCATTCGACTTTACAAAGGGGACACGGGGGAAGTAGGGTAAATTTGATTCACTTGAAAGATGTACATAAGAAACGTGGTTTATAAGCAGTGGTGGACATTTAAGACTTGAATGTAATTCGTTCCTTGTACTTAAGTAGCCTTTTCTAATATCTGTACTTTGGACATTTTGGACAAAAATGATGATAGGAGCATTATAGCCATGATAAATCCTAGTACTTAAATACTTAAGAAGATTTGAAGGCAAATACTTTTGTACTTTTACTCAAGTGAAAGTTTAAAGGGAGAAATTTTGCTTTTACTGGTGTAACATTTTACCTACTGTATCTCTACTTTTACTCAACTACATGGTTTGTGTACTTTGTCCAACACTGTTTATGAGAAGTATGATTTACTGACTCGGTATTTTGTTGTCATCACTACTGACATCTGAGTTTGGAAACAATTTATCTACTCAGGCCTCTTGCTTACCTTTTTTTTTTTATATTCTATATAGTGTTTTCTGCTTCTAGTGCAGCTTATCATTGTCTTATTATACAATCCAAGCACCAATGTTGAAAAATAATGAAATACTTACATTACATTAACAGCATAAATGCACTAAATGTTATTATTGAAACCTAGAGCTGTTACATGCCCAAATCACCCTAGTGTTTGGCCTAATATTTGCAAATAAATAGAAAGTACTCTTTAGTCTTCACAGCGTATTTTCCCTGAAATCTGAACATTGTTGAACACCACAGCGGTTTATTTATTTATTTTTTTACCAGTTTAAATCTCTGTAAGGGAATTCCACTGAGATCCACTGGCGATCTCTCAGTGATGTTCACGAAGCGAGCTTCTAACACTGCCACCGCACACAGCACGTGCACCCACCTGCAGGATCAGACACAGTACATGCCACAATCACATGTATGTAAGCAGAATTCGAAGAAAAGCTAACAATACTGAGATACAGAAGCTCATCAGTATCAATCCAGGGCTGCTGCTTAGTAAGGAATGCTCACTTGTCATTGTTGGCTCTGTGTAAGGCTCCACCTCTTAATGAGCATAGACAACAACTCTGTAAAATCGAGAGAGATGCCAAAGTGAGACTCATTGAGATAGAAAACAATGTGTAAACATTCTTGGGTGAGTAATTAAAACAGCAATAAACAGTTCTACTAGACTAAGAGGTAATATGTCTGGAAACAGGTCCCTAAAACCATCCAGCTGGAACTGTTTAACATGACACCTAATAAACTAGTAGAGGTCGTGATGACGCTGTTATATGGACATGATGGTGCGGTCACTTTTATACATCATAAAGGTAGAGTGAAGCGTAATGCTAAACACACTAAAAACAAACAAAACAAGAAATTTCTGTTTGTAATCATTCAACAATCTATTTAAAAAGCTATCCACACTGACCTCAGTGAGGGCATTGGCTTTGCAACGGGCACATTTCCAGTCTTTTGTAACTCTTTCCAAGGAAACGCCATAGCAACCTAGTGCAACACACACACACACACACACACACACACACACACACACACACACACACACACACACACACACACACACACACACACACACACTTTAAAAAAAAACACTTTAAAAAGGATCATTAATTGTTTTACACTGTTTAACTGCAATCAGAATTTTTTTTATTTAAATATTTTTAAGATTATTACTTGTCACACAATAAGAATTTATCACAATAAGGATTATGCAACAGACGGTTTGATAATATGTTCTTCATTTAGTGAAAAAATAAATGCTCACTGCTTCCACATCAACAAACTGTGTGTGTTGTGTAACAAGCAGTATGTGCTTATTAGTGTGTATGTGTATTAATTAGAGGTGTGCGCTTGCTGGTGTATGTGTGTGTGTGTGTGTATTAATCAGCAGTATGTGCTTGCTGGTGTGTGTGTGTGTGTGTGTGTGTGTGCGCGTGTGTATTAATCAGTAGTATGTGCTTGCTGGGGTGTGTGTGTGTGTGTGTGTGTGTGTGTGTGTGTATTTTTTTTTATTAGCAGTATGTGCTTGCTGGGGTGTGTGTGTGTGTGTGTGTGTGTGTATTTTTTTTTATCAGCAGTATGTGCTTGCTGGGTGTGTGTGTGTGTGTGTGTGTGTGTGTATTTCTTTTATCAGCAGTATGTGCTTGCTGGGGTGTGTGTGTGTGTGTGTGTGTGTATTTTTTTATCAGCAGTATGTGCTTGCTGGTGTGTGGGTGTGTGTGTGTGTATTAATCAACCCAGCCATTACGGAGGCACAAGCCAGTGCACTCTTAGTGCCAGTCCCAAGCCCGAATAAATGGGGAGGGTTGCGTTAGGAACGGCATCCAGCATAAAACAAATCCAATATGCGGATCAAAAATAAGAATTTCATACCGGACCGGTCGAGGCCCGAGTTACCAACGACCGCCACAGGTATCGTTAGCCAACAGGGAACCGGTGGAAATTGAGCTACTGTTGGCCGAAGGAGGAGAAGGAGAGGAGAAAGAGGTCTATAGAGACGCCAGGAAAAGGAGAAGTGTAGGAGAGTGGAGGTTAGGGTGGGTACTTAAAATGTTGGCACTATGACTGGTAAAGAAAGAGTTAGCTGATATGATGAAGAGAAGAAAAGTAGATGTGTGTGTTCAGGAGACCAAGTGGAAAGGGAGTAAGGCCAGGAACATTGGAGTGGTGTGGATGAAAAGAGAAATGGTGTAGGGGTGATTCTGAAGGAAGAGTACAGTAAGAGTGTAGTGGAGGTGAAGAGAGTTTCTGATAGGGAGATGAACATGAACCTGGTTGAAGGGTGATGATAAATGTCATCAGTGCTTATGCTTCACAAGTCGGTTGTTAGATGGAGGAGAAGGAAAAATTCTGGAGTGAGTTAGATGAAGTGGTGGAAGGTGTACCTAGGAACGAAAGATTGGTGATTGGTTACAGATTTTAATGGGCATGTAGGTGAAGGGAACAGAGGTGATGGGTAGGTATTGCCTTAAGGAGAGGAATGTGGAGGGGCAGATGGTGGTAGATTTTGCTAAAAGGATGGAAATGGCAGTGGTGAATATATATTTTAAGTAAAAGGAGGATCATAGGGTGATATATAAGAGTGGAGGAAGGTGCACACAGGTGGACTATGTGCTATGCAGGAGATGCAACCTGAAGGAGATTGGAGACTGTAAGATGTTGGCGGGGACAGTGTAGTTAGACAGCATCAGATGGTGGTCTGTAGGATGGTTTTGAAGGTGAGGAAGAAGAGGAGGAGAGTAAGAAGAAGAATAAGATGGTGGAAACTGAAGGAGGAAGAGTGTAGTGTGAGGTTCAGAGGAGAGGTCAGACAGAAGCTCGGTGGTGGTGAAGAGGTGCTGGAGGACTGGGCAACTACTGCAGAAGTGATAAGTGAGACAGCTAGAAAGGTACTTGGTGTTTCTTTCTTTCTTTCTTTCTTTCTGCTTCTCCCATTAGGGGTCGCCACAGCGGATCCTCAGCATGTTTGATTTGGCACATGCCCTTCCTAATGCAACCCTCCCCAATTTATGCGGGCTTGGGACCGGCACTAAGAGTGGCTGGGGGTGGCAGCGGTGAGAGCACCGCATCCTAACCACTAGACCACCAGGGAACCTTAGAAAGGTACTTGGTGTGACATCTGGAAATAGAAAGAAAGACAAAGAGATGTGGTGGTGGAATGAGGAAGTGCAGGAGAGCATAAGGAGAAAGAGGTTGGCAAAACAGGATTGGGATCGGCAGAGTGATGAGAAAAGTAGGCAGGAGTACAAGGAGATGCATCAGCAGGTAAAGAGGGATGTGGCGAAAGCCAAGAAAAAGGCACATGAGGAGCTGTATGAGAAGTTGGACACTAAGGAAGAAGAAAAGGATTTATACAGGTTGGCCAGGCAGAAAGACCGAGCTGGAAAGGATGTGCTGCAAGTTAGAGCAATAATGGATGGAGATGGAAATGTGTTGACTAGTGAGGAGAGTGTGTTGAGAAGATGGAGGGAGTATTTTAAGCAGCTGATGAACGAGGAAAATGAGAGAGAGAGAGAGGTTGGATGGTGTGGAGATGGTGACGCAGGAAGTGAGAGCAGCTATTAAGAGGATGAAGAGTGGAAAGTCAGTAGGACCAGATGACATACCATCAGAAGCATGGAGATGTTTACGAGAGATGGCAGTGGAGTTTTTAGCCAGATTGTTTAACAAGATTTTGGAAGGTGAGAGGATGCCTGAGTGTGTGTGTGTCAATCAGCAGTATGTGCTTGCTGGTGCGTGTGTGTGTTAATCAGCAGTATGTGCTTGTAAGTGTGTGTGTGTGTGTTCATCAGCAGTATGAACAGGTACTCACTGGCATGTACTCGCACACAGCACTGGGAGCAGCTGATGAGCAGGCTGGTTCCGTCTTGATCCAAGTAAGGCGTGGACATGAGAAGTTCAGGGCACTCTTCAGTGGTTGTGCTGAAGCACATCTCGGGGATCAATGGCTTTGTCCTCATTTGACGTCCAACCTGAACTGCATTCTGCTCACAGTCGGCCTCTTCAGACTAGACAGAAGACAAGTGTGTGGTGATATGCAGGTGTAGCAGTGGTGCTACTGTCAAATAAGTCTACACCTGCATAAGTGCAGCTGTAGTAGATGTGTCTTCAACAGCATGAATTTGGTGACAAATTCTAGAAAAACACTCCACCGCATCAGACAGCATCTTTAACTTCCACTCCAGAAACACATTCAGTCTATTCAAATAATGCAGCATGTAGACAAAAAATGTATATAAACAAAATAAAAAAAGCTCATTATAGTCTTTATATTTCTCTGCAAAGAAAACTGGATATGAAAGCTTCAAAACCAGGATAACACATTACCTCTTTAAAGCCTCACAGTGCAATGAAGAAGCAGATCAGATAGTTCTTCAAGTCATCATCATCATCATCTATGAGTTTTTTTAACTGTCTGTGATTGAGAGCTTTTGTGGCTACAAAACTAGATCTGTGATCTATGTTCAACTTTTTAGACACCAACTGCTCGTGATGGACAATACAGTGAAATATCCAAAATTCTAGAAAATGGATATCAGCTTTACACAGCTCTACAAAACCTTTCTGGCTGGAGCTCCATCTTTGGCTATTGCTGTTATTTTAAAGAACTGCAGATTTTCCTCCTCAAAACCAGTCTCTTTTAGGTTGATGCCATGCGATCTGTCTTTCACTGCACAATGTCAAGCTTCCTTAACTGTGCAGGCTTCTAACACAAGCTGTACAATATATCGCCAGCTGTGCGTAAACTTGTATATTGCAAGACTCGTCAACAAACCGTTGAAATACCGCCATGTTCACCGAGACACTTTCTAACAAATTCCCTTTCACGGCATGGCATTTTTCACAATGTTCCATGCTGGCTTATATGACCGTTACTGAATTCCTGGTAAATTCCCCAAAAGCGGAGTCTGTTTTTCTGACTGATGTTTAAATGTGTTTACCTTGTGCTTGCAAAGTTCATTGCTCTTGGGAAATTTTCAGGGCCATGGTAGGACAGATTAAGGTGCAATTTTAAGCTTTAAATAAAACTATTTAAAAAGTCGGGCATATCAAGCAGAATGGTTTTCCATGGAAATGTTTTGTGTTCATCTTCAAATATTTGTGCTTAGCTGCACACTTCCCTGACTCTACCTTGCTAAAGATTCATATTAACCAACTTTACATCAATCAGGGAGCTTGAAATCTAAAAGATAAATCCTGTAAACACAGAATATAGATTGAGGAGCCACAAAAGAGCAGTCAAAGAGCTGCTGGATAAATCACCAACCTGGATAAACATGCCTGTGTGTGTACAATTCATTTTTGATACAGTCCTTGTTTAAGGTGGAAAAAGGAGCATCCGTCTATATAAGGGGTTTACAGCAAACACTCAAGTACATTTGGACACCGCTATCTAGAGCGACTTCTCTAATTCATACAACTGAGTTGGGGTTAAGGGCCTTGCTCAGGGGCTCAGGAGTGTCAGCTTGGTGTGGTTGGGATTTGTATTCACAAAATTAGAGCTATTACCTATATCTAAAACAGACAACTGGCATTCCTGCTTGTGTGCATAAGAGTCCAGTGAGCTGCTAAAGCTCCATTAGTGAGAATACATGTGTGTTCATGCTATTTAGACAAAGGGGAACTATGAACTTGGGTTGATCTTTTAGGAACTCCTGCGGGTCAACTGATGTTGCCTTTTCTGTTTTGTAAAGTGCAAACAAAACAGAATGTTTTTGAACACCTAATTAGCTACTGTGGGTTACCTACCCGTTGGTGCGTTTGGAAGATCATGCAGATGGAGCAGTATGGTGGCTGGAGGCCCATCTCTCTGTTGTACTCTCTCTCTCGCTGTTCATTATAAGGTCTGTTCTGCCACAGCTGAGCCAGAGGCTTAGCCCACAGCTCACCCTCTAAACCATCCTCCTCAATTAACGACTGGTCCTGAAGCTCTAAAAGACACACACACAAACAGGTAAGAAATCATTTTATACTTTAAAAACATGAGTATTAATACACATATCAGCCCGAAGCCATGAAACTCCTCACCCTCATCACTGATGCTGTCCTTTATTAACGGATGATGTTTGGGCAGCCTCGCTAGACTGTTCAGCGCCTCGTACGAGCAGTCATCTGCCCCCTGCTGGACAAAATAAATTCAACAAAACATGTTACACCATCATCTACATCCTGCTTCAATCCCTGTTAACCCAATTTACCGCATACCAACTAGAATCTTTGTCTTCTGTTTCCAATATAATTGTTATCAGTGTCAAAATATCTAAACGTGACACAAGTAGGGCTGTCAGTCGCTTTAAATATTTCATCGAACTCGTGATTAATTGCAACTTCATCTCACATTTTTTTCTGTTCTTAAAGCACCTTAAAATAAAACTTTTCAAGTTTTTAATACGCTAACTAACTGTAACAGATGTTATAAATATATATATTTATTTCACTCAAAATCTACATTTCTTATGAACTATTTTGTATTTATTTATTTATTTTACACTCTGGAAATTATTATTTTAATATTAATTTATTTTAAGATCTTTCTGTTTCTTTTTTTGGGTATGTTTTAATTGTTAATTTGAAATGGTCTGTGAAGGCAATACTTAGTGATCATAAATTATTTTTTGTGAAGTTTATTAATTAATTAAGTACTTTTTATGTACGAGTAAAGAAAGGACGTTGGGAATAAATGTGTGTTGCGTTGAAGGTTTTAATTTCGCTCTCTTTTGTATTTATTTATATTTTTTATAAAAACGGTCAAACACAAATGCACGCTGCATTAATACAATTTATTGCTGATAAAATTAATTTGCTTTAAAGCGTTAATTTTGACAGCCCCGGACTAAAGCCAAAAGCTGTATTTTATACAGAAAATCACTTTGCATACTTCTCAATTCTGAATTTAGTATTCGTTTGTACTCGCGGATTACAAACGTGTCTCAGATGTAGGCATTGATAATTTGTGCAGCGTCTGAACCTGTATATTCTCACTTTTGGTCGTGTATTGAAAATGATAACTACACCTCCACCAATAAATTACCGTTAGCTGATGTTTGCAAAAGGATTTAAAACTCTGAGATGACAAAACTTAAAAGAGAATGCTTTAAGAGACATACTCTATATCAAAGTACATGAATGAGACAGCTCCTTTAGCTGCTTTACTGAGTGGTATCCCACTTATTGGGCAATTCCAACCACTAAATATACACTTTATAAACAAAAGTATTGGGACACCTGACCTTTCCTGCCATAATGTGGTTCTTTTCCAAACTGTTAACACTGAAGCTGGAAGCACACAACTGTATAGGAAGTTTTTAGACGAAGTATAATAAAAGTTTGCGTTTACTTGAACGTGGAAACTGAAACCTGTTCCAGCATGGTAACGTGCACAAAGCGAGCTCCATTAAGATATGGTTTACATGGTTTGGAGAGGAAGAGCCTGAGTGAAACATCTTCCCAGAAGAGTGAAATGAATTATAAAAAAAACTAATTTGGACTACATGTGAAAAGGGATGCTCAGAAAGAACATACCGCACTTTTGACCAGGTTTCTGCAAACTTTTAGCAGTATAGTGAATCTGGCATCTGAACCCCAAATACTCCTGTTAGCTAGCCTGAGACAAGCACTTGTATAGCTACACATGTCTTGGTGAGACAGTTTGGCCATGATTCTTCATGACTTATGTGATTCGTGCCCTAAAATTTGGATTAAAATAAGATTCCTCAAATGGGACAACCTTTATATTGAGAAGCACCAGAAATGTGCCTACCTACAAGCTACCTTCAGATTTAAACATATTTGGTGTGTAAAGGTTTTCAGTTTAACACTTGAACACAGACAAGCATTCTCAGAACTGAACTACAATATTTTTGTGTTTAAAAGGCGGCCCGTAGTAATGCACTATTTTAGACTTTAGAATGCATATGAAAAAATTTTATGTGACCTGTCCGTACTCCTGCATCTCTGTGTCAGTGTCACTGTCCTTTTGTTCTCGGTCCAGCTCGCTGTAGTCTCCTTTAGCGTAGCTGTGTACGTGTAGCACCTCAGCTGGACTGAGTGTTCGTTGGAAAATCCGCTGAGCTGAGCTTCCTCCATAGGCAGCCTTAAGCTCATCAGCGTCCTCGTTGCCGCGATTCTCCCTGGGCTTGGCGTCATGTTTAGGGCTGGCTTTCCTGCGTTTTGGTGTGATATCGACTCGGTGCCTTGAGTTACTGCTGGGTTTAGCCTTATGTCTGAGGTCACTTGGGTCTGCAATGGTGATGCTAGATGGAGAAGGAACGATGGTTTTGCTGGGTGTGGTGATTACTGCACGTCGAGATGGAGAGGTGCTGCTGTTAGGCTGAGGGCGCTTAGTTCTATGATCACAGCACGGAGTGGATTCTTTGGGCCGAGAGGCTGCGCTGCGAGGCTGGGAAGGCGCAGTGATAGGGTTGGAAGGAGAAGTGCTATGGCTTCGGTTAGGAGTTTTAGGAGTGTTTGGCTGTTTATTTGATTGAAGGTGAGGAGATGGAGTCTCTGTGTGGGAGTGGTCTGGCTTCTTTTCCCGCTTCAATGCTGAAGTGACTGCTTCTATATCCTCCTCATTGTCACTCACATCTGAAAAAGAAAGGAATATCAGTAAAAAAAAAAAAAAAAAAAGGGGGGGAAGAAAAAACAGAAGAGAGAGAATGATTAGTACTTACAGGTCCTACCCTGGCGTGTTAAAGGTTGACTGAGTCTGGTTCTCTTTTGTTTGACCTGCTCTACAGGGTCGACAGAACCAGCACTGGCTCCTCTCTGCCTTTTTATCCTCACCTTCGGCTTGGAACTGCTTCTGGAAAGACGGTTAGTCAATTTAAACAGCAAGGGACCGAGTTTAATCCATCAAGTCACCATGGAAGGGTTTAATAAGGCATGATGCACAAATAATAACTGTGAAGAATTGTATAAGCTGTTGTTTGAGCACTGAGAGATCCGTTTACTATCGATAGCATAATTGCACAGAGAATTTGTGTGTGAAGTGACATGATCTCACCTCTTCCTCTGAACAGAAGTTCTGCTGGTCTTAGTCACTTCTTCAGTCTCTGTGACCTCTTTTTCTCTTTCTGTCTCCATCATTTCTCTCCCTCTCTCTTCTAACTTTTCTGCCTTTATGGTCTCTGCAATGTCTGTTTTACTATCTTCTTCATCAGCCTTTTTTAACAGCACCTCATTTTCTCTTGCCTCAATCTCCATTTCTTCCTTCAGTGTTATGTTCTCCATCTCCCCTGTCCCTGTCTCACTCTCCATGTCTATCTTTACTGTTATGTTCTCCACCTCCTCTCTTAATGTTTCACTCTCCATGTCTTCCTGTTCTGTTATGTTCTTTATCTCCTCTCTCTCCATTTCACTCTTCATCTCTTCCTGCCCTATTTTCTCCACCTCCTCTCTCTCTGTTTCACTCTTCATCTCTTCCTGCCCTATGTTCTCCACCTCCTCTCTCTCTGTTTCACTCTTCATCTCTTCCTGCCCTATGTTCTCCACCTCCTCTCTCTCTGTTTCACTCTTCATCTCTTCCTGCCCTATGTTCTCCACCTCCTCTCTCTCTGTTTCACTCTTCATCTCTTCCTGCCCTATGTTCTCCACCTCCTCTCTCTCTGTTTCACTCTTCATCTCTTCCTGCCCTATGTTCTCCACCTCCTCTCTCTCTGTTTCACTCTTCATCTCTTCCTGCCCTATGTTCTCCACCTCCTCTCTCTCTGTTTCACTCTTCATCTCTTCCTGCCCTATGTTCTCCACCTCCTCTCTCTCTGTTTCACTCTTCATCTCTTTTTGCACTATGTTCTCCACCTCCTCTCTCTCTGTTTCACTCTTCATCTCTTCCTGCACTGTTAGGTTCTCCAACTCCCCTCGCTCTGTTTCCCTCAGGTCTTCCTTAACTGTCATGTTATTTACCTCATTTCCCTCTGTCTCACTCTCCATCTCTTCCTGCCCTGTAATTTTCTCCAAATCGTCTCTCCCTGTCTCACTCTCCATGTCTTCCCTTACTATTATATTCGCTACCTCCTCTTTCCCTGTCTCACTGTCCACATTTTCCTGCACCGTTATATTCTCTATCCGCCCTCTCCCTGTCTCACTCTCAATGTCTCTCTGCCCTCTTATGTTCTCCATCTTCCCTGTCCCTCCTGTCTCATTCTCCATCTTTTCTTTCTCTGTAATGCTTGCGATCTCTTCACTCATGGTTTCACTCTTCACCTCTTCCCTTGCAGTCTCATTCTCCACTTCACCTGCCCTTGTCTCACTCTCTAGCTCACCTTTTTCTGTATCTCCTGCTTCACTCCCCAACTCTCCTCTACTTATCTCACTCTCTATATCTCCTTTACTTCTGTATATATCTGCTGTCTCACTCTCCACATCTTCTGTCCTGTTTTTTGGGCTCTCAGCATTTACTTCTCTCTTGTCCTCCATTATTGTTCTATCTGCCTCTCCTGTCTCACTCTCGATCTCTCTTACCCCCGTCTCTTCTGCATCACTGATCACTTCCTCTCTCCTTGTCTTTTTTGTTTCATGCCCCATTTTTCCACTGAAGTTCTCACTTTGTAGATCTCTCCCTGTTTCTCTGGTCTTACTCTCCACCTGTCCAATCTCCATCTCTCCTGTTTCATTCTCCATTTCTCCTCCACCCATCTCTCCATTCTCACTCTCCATCTGTTCACTCCCCATCTTACTCTCAATTTCTCTTTTCCCTGTCTCGGCCGTCTCATTCTCTAGAGTTTCACTCTGCATTTCTCTTTCCAGCTCTGTCATGCTCTCCATCTCTCCTCTCAATGTCTCTCCTCTCTCACCCACTATCTCTTCACTCTCTGTCGTGCGCTCCATCTCTCCTCTCTCACCCACTATCTCTCCACTCTTTGTCGTGCTCTCCATCTCTCCTCTCTCACCCACTATCTCTCCACTCTTTGTCGTGCTCTCCATCTCTCCTCTCTCACCCACTATCTCTCCACTCTCTGTCATGCTCTCCATCTCTCCTCTCTCACCCACTATCTCTCCACTCTCTGTCATGCTCTCCATCTCTCCTCTCTTACCCACTATCTCTCCACTCTCTGTCGTGCTCTCCATCTCTCCTCTCTCACCCACTATCTCTCCACTCTCTGTCGTGCTCTCCATCTCTCCTCTCCCTGTCTCTTCTTTCTCACCCACTATCTCTCCACTCTCTGTCATGCTTTCCATCTCTCCTCTCTCACCCACTATCTCTCCACTCTCTGTCGTGCTCTCCATCTCTCCTCTCCCTGTCTCTCCTCTTTTACCCACTATCTCTCCTTTCTCACCCACTATCTCTCCACTTTCTGTCATGCTTTCCACCTCTCCTCTCCCAGTCTCTCCTCTCTCACCCACTCTCTCTCCACTCTCTGTTGTGCTTTCCATCTCTTCTCTCTCACCCACTATCTCTCCACTCTCTGTTGTGCTTTCCATCTCTCCACTCTCTGTTGTGCTTTCCATCTCTCCACTCTCACCCACTATCTCTTTACTCTCTCTCATGCTTTCCACCTCTCCTCTCCCGGTCTCTTCTCTCTCACCCACTATCTCTCCACTCTCTGTTGTGCTTTCCATCTCTTCACTCTCGGTCCTGCTTTCCATCTCTCCTCTCTCTGTTTTCTCTTTCTCACCCTCAATCTGTCCACTATTTGTCTTGCTCTTCATCGTTCTGCTCTCTGTCTCAAACTCCATCTCTCCTCTCTCTGCACTGGCCATCTCTACTTCGCCTGTCTCTTGCTCTTCTTTTATCTTTGCCTTGTTAGATCTGTCTGTCTCTTGACTGTCCATTCCATTCTTCTGTATTTCTATCACTGCTGCTGATGTGTCTGTCTCTTGTGCCATGGACAGATTCTCTTTTTCAGTCTCCAACTCTCCACAATTTGCCTCAACCATGCTTTTTATCATCTCACTGCTGTAGAGCTTTTCTTTCTCCCTTTCCATTTCTCTCCTTGTAGACTCTGTTTTCGTCTTTGACTGCTTTATTTCTTCCGTCTCCATCTCAGCTGTACAAGTCTCTTCTTTTCCCCCATCAGACTTATCCTTCTCTCTGCTCTCTGTGCTGTCAATTTCTGTCTTTATCTCCATTTCCTCTATTTCTTTCTCAGGTGTGCTTGTTTCTTTCAGCCCTGCCTCCTGATCTGGTATTTCCATTTCTGACTCTCGTCTTTCTGTTTCAACTCTCTCTTTATTGGTTGTTTCTGTCTCGATGTCTATTTTTTCTGACTCAGTTTCAGTTGGTGTCTTCTCCGTTTCTCTATTGGTTTCTCCCTCTTGTGTTTCTGTTTTTCTTTGTTGTGCACCTGCATTTTCTATCACTATGTCTCCTCGCTTTGTATCTGCTTCGTTTGTTTCTGCTACCCCCTCTTCTGTCTTGCTCCCCCCTCTATTTTTATCTGCTCTTTCATTTTCCCTCTCTTCTTTGGTTTCTGTGGGACTGCTGTTGCTGAGCTCCCCTACTTCTCCCGATGCCTTTCCATCCTGCAGGAACTCAGCTGCTTCTGGTGTGGGTTTGGAGTGGTCAATTATCACGCTGTCCTTTCCCGCTTTCCACAGTTTATATCGCTCCGGCTGGAACTTTCGCACAAACACGTCCATGGAGATCTTCACCATGTCTTTACGGCATGAACACTGTTACAGGGAAGAGGAAAACAAACACAAGCAGTCACTTTATATAGCAAACAGCCACTTAGATCTAATCTCTCAATCTTTAAACACAGGTTTCTCATTTAGTTATACATTTAGGCTACATTTGGCAACTTTAAATTATCAGAGATCACAAGTCGATGCTCCAGAGCCAAGCAGAATTTGTGTCCAGGCGTACTTGTAACCTGGTGTACTAGTTGGCAAAAAAATAAATAAATAAAAAAAAAAGAAAAAAATGAAAACCACAATCCCTTTTCCAAAGAATTTGGGACACTGTAAAATGTAAATAAAACGAAATGCAATGATTTGAAAATCACTTGTTTAGAATGTTAAGACTGAGGAAATGTACCATTTTAAATAAATAAATAAGTCTTTTTTAATTTGATGGCTGCAACACGTCTGAAAAAGGTTGGGACAGGGGCAACAAACGAAAAAAAAAAAAAAAAAAAAAAAAAGGTTTTAAAATGAAACGATTTTGCAACTTATTAAGGGACAATTGACAAAAGGTTAGTAAGATGATCAATTCTCTAAGATACACTATTTATACCCATATTTATAATGTTCTTATTTTGCAAAATGATGATCTCTCATCATTTACAGTCATAATATCATCAAAAGTTGCAAAGAATCTGAAGAAATGTGCACAAGGGGGAAAAAAGATCAATATTGGAGGTCCGTGATTTTCAAGCCCTCAGGAGGCACTGCATTTAAAATGATTCTGTAATGGAAATCACAGCATGGGCTCAATAATACTTGCAGAAATCATTCTGTGAACACTGTTTGCCAAGTCATTCATAAATGCAGTTTAAATGTCTATCATGCAAAGAAGGTGGCATGTGTGAACATGATCCAGGAACGCTGTCATCCTCTCAGTCTCAGTACATTTTAATTGAGCTTTGGCCCAAAGTGGAAAACTGTTAAATCAAAATTTGTATTGCTTTTTGGAAACCAGGGACACCACGTCCTCTGGACTAAAGAGGAGAAGGATCATATGGCCTGTTATTAGTGCTCAGTTCAAAAAGCAACATCTCTGATGGTACGGTGCATCCGGAAAGTATTGACAGCGCTTTACTTTTTCCACATTTTATGTCTTATTCCAAAATAGATTCAATTCAACAAACAGTACCCAATAATGACACCATGAAAGAAGCATGTTTGAAATAGCTTTAAAAAAATAAAAAAATAATAAATAAATCACACGTACATAAGTATTCATAGCCTTTGCTCAATACTTTGTTAAAGCACCTTTGGCACCAATTACAGCCTCAAGTCTTTTTCAGTATAATGCTACGAGCTTTGCACACCTATTTTTGGGTAGTTTCTTCCATTCTTCTTTGCAGAACCACTCAATCTCCATCAGGTTGGATGGTGAGCGTTGTTGCACAGCCATTTTCAGATTTCTCCAGAGATGTTCAATCGGGTTCACGTCTGGGCTCTGGGTGGGCCACTCAAGCACATTAACAGAGTCGTCCTATAGCCGCTCTTTTATCATCTTGGCTGGTTGCTTAAAGTCGGTGTCGTGTTGGAAGATGAACCGTCGCCCCAGTCTGAGGTCTAGAGCACTCTGTGCAGGTTTTCATCAGGGATACTGAGGAGTCTCTTCCATCTGGCCACTTTACCATGCAGCCCTGATTGGTGAAATGCTGCAAGATGTTTGTTCTGTTCTTCTCTACAGAGAAACACTGGAGCTCTTTCAGAGTGACCATCGGGTTCTTGGTCACCTCCCTGACTAACGCCCTTCTCCTCTCAGATTGCTCAGGGGGCCGCTCTAGGAAGAGTCCTTGTGATTCCAAACTTCAATTTACAGACTATAGAAGCCACTGTGCTGATTGGTACCTTAATTGCTGCAGAAACTTTTCTGTACTCTTCCCCAGATCTGTGCCTCCATACAGTCCTGTCTCAATTCCTTGGACTTCATGACATGATTTGTGCTCTGACATGCACTGTTAACTGTGAGACCTTTATATAGACAGGTGTGTGCCTTTCCAAATCATGTCCAATCAACTGAATTTACCACAGATGGACTCCAATCAAGTTGTAGAAACATTTCAAGGATGATTAGTGGAAACAGGATGTACCCGAGTTCAAATTTTTGAGTCTCATATGAAAAGCCTGTGAATACTTAAGTACATGTGATTTTATTTGTACTTTTTCTATTTTTAATAAATTAGCAAATATTTTAAACACACTTCTCATTATGGGGTATTGTTTGTAGAATTTGGAGAAAAATAATGAATTGAATCCATTTTGTAATAAGGCTGTAACATAAAATGTGGAAAAAGAGAAGCGTTGTAAATACTTTTTGGACGCACTCCTATACAGTGTATCCAGAAAGTATTTACAACGCTTCACTTTTTCCACATTCTATTAGCGCCTGTGAAATGGGCATCTTGCACCTTTGGAAATGCACAGGCAATGCTGAATGGCGTATACAGCTTTTAGAGCAACAAATGCTTCCATCTAGAAAACTAAAAACTTCCTTTTCAGGGAAGGCCTTGCATATTCGAGCAAAACAATGCTAACTGCATACTGAAATTCATATCATTACACAAATATTATTCATTAAGAACTAGAATTTCTGAACTGTTTGATATTGGCTCATTGTGCCAGTCACAGTGGGATGGACTTCCTCTGCTGAGTTTTGGTTCCTTCTCCATTAACACTATTTCAGGGATTTTTTTTTCGTTGCCTTTGCAGTAATTTTCTTGCTCACTATCTAAATCCCCATGCCCAGTGTAGTCTAGTTTAGGTTTTTGTTCAGTGAGTCACAAGTGAAGGCACACGGTAGACATGAGCATGTCCAAATAGTTGGCAAAACACTGTCACTTATCTCTGTCCCTTTCTCAGAACTACACTTGGATACACTGACTCACAGAAAACTTAGCAAATGGGCACATTTCCCACAATTCTGAAATAATAAACTGTGATGAAACAATAAAAGTGTCTCTTTAATCACAACTGCAGATAGCAATAGTGATCGGACTTTTAAGCAAATAAAGTGAAGGATGAGTGCAGGTGCGGGTGTAAATGTTTAATATTAGCGCATCCTCACACTTACTAATGCTGCCTGCTTGCCATAATCGATCCAGCGCTGAGTGGCGAAGTTTGTTGACTCTGCACAGTTGAATCCATGGTTGAATCCAGCATGATAGGCATAGGGGAAAGTCACAATGAACTGACCTGCTTCCTGTGCAACCTGACAAAAACAAAAGATAAGGCTTAACACCTGGGTCTCAACCACAGAAATCATTCTGAGTGCATGGCAGCTACATGCAAGCGTGTTTACAGTACACTAGTACACTATATGGACACAAGTTTGTAGACACACAACCATAAGATTTGTATCTGCTTTTTGAACATCCTATTCCACATTTAGTCCCCATTTGCTGTTATAATAATGTCAATTCTTATGGGAAGATGTTCCACTAGATTTTGGATTGTGTTTGGGGAGATTTGTGCTCATTCAGCCAAAAGGATGTTCGTAAAGTCAGGTACTGATGTGTAGGGTGAGGAGGCCTGGGGTCTGCGGTCTGCGTTTCAATTCTTTCCTAAATTGTTTAATAGGGTTGAGGTCAGAGCTCTATAGAAGGCCACTTAAGATCTTTTACTCTAATCGATGTAAACCATATCTTCATGCAGCTTGTTTTAAACACAGGTCATACTGGAACAGGTTTGAGTCTACTAGCTCGAGTGAAGGGAAAATGTTATGTTAGCACACCCAATGACATCCTATACAACTTTGAGCATCCAATTTTGTGGGTGTTAAAATACTTTTGTCCATATTATTTATCATATCATATCTATCATGGTAGATATCTGTGCTAGCCCTAACATTTTTAGATTATTTTAATTTGTTTAAAAATGCTATCTTAATGACTAATTTATCAAAAATATGTACAAATTTTTTTTTATTATATATATATATATATATATATATATATATATATATATATATATATTTTTTTTTTTTTTTTTTTATTTATATATATATATATATATATAAATAAATAAAATAAATAAAAAAACATTTATATAGATCAATCCCAATATCTGTCTTTCATTGATAACAGTTACAAAAAAACAAAAAGCTTATTCAAACTAAAATTATTCACATAAATGCAGCTCCTTCTATGTTGCATCTTTTCAGATCTATAACATGTATGGTGAGTGTAAGGGTGAATAATGTTCATTTCTGGTTTGTGTTTCTTCAATTCATTTGTCTTGTCAAATTAATTAATACAAAAATGCCATTAATGTTACTGTTGTTGGTAGTCAGTGAGAGTCTGCAAGTTAATTAAAGCAGCTTACACACAAACTAACCTTCTCAAGAGGGATGCCATATTTTCTTAGTATTGATGGAGAGATCAATGTCATTTTGTGTCGTAAGAAGGCTTCACAACTTTGGGCGCTTCCAGGAAAAAAGCCTGCAAACACAATCGTGATAAACAATCAGTATGCCTGAACAGTTTCTCAACTGCAAGACACAACAAGTCCTGGGATTCATGGAAGAAGTCAACAAAGAAATAAAATGTATTCACTGTTTTCTTTAACCCAAATATTTGGTCCCTCAGGCTTGTTTTTTTACTTTTGGAGCTATGATACTAACAAAGAAGACGGACATAAAATGGACAGTCTTTTAGTGGTCGTATAAACTGTATGCCTAAATCAATACATTACAACTGTGCAGAGTTCTTCCTTCTCAAATACTCATTTATTCCTCTATATAGTCTCAGTCATAACCAAATTTACCTTCAAACAAGCAGCAGATTCAGAATTGGAGGTCTAATGGGGATTAGTCCTGTATCATTAGTCCTTTATCTTTTTTAAAATTGAAGAAAAAACATAAAACAAACAAAAAAAACCAAAACCAAACACATTGTCTGATTGCGTTTCGGATTTTTCTTTAGTGTAAAATACTCCTTTAACAGTGAATCAGTTCTTATGAGACACAACCAAAAAAAACCCAAAAGAAAATCATACATGTTGTAAATCATACAACAAATTTGCTCCAATATATAGACAAATATTTGTATTACTTCAGCAGTGGTAAATACAGAAATATGTATTTTTTCCTACCTTTAGCTAGACGCTCTAATCGCTTTCCATGTTCTGGAGGCACAACGTACCTGCACAGGTAAATGCAGTAAGTTAGTCAGTAGGCAGTAGTTTAAATGCAATGATTAAAAGAGCTCTAGGAACACATCACAGAGGTTTATGATTGTGGTCATCATTCTGTTCTATCAAAGTAATCAAATTTCAACAGTATTCACAGCATTTGATCAAAAATATTTGTTACAAAATGATTGGTTTCCTAATGGCTAAGGACATCAGCTTAAATGTAAAATAAATAAATAAATAAATAAATAAAGTTTCCTTTTCAAATTGTCCTTCACAACAAATAAAATATATATTTAATAATAGCACCAGGACATTGCTACTTGAAATCAAGTTGAGGGAAAGATCTTTTTTTTTTATGTGACAATGACCTCACGATCTAAGGGGTCTATCAACATTGACGAAATAAGAAAACGAATTATTAAGAAATTTCTGAAATGTGGAATATTTCTGTATGTCCAATTCACACAAAATGACAAGTCACTATGTCACATAATCACAACAGCTTTCAGTTAACTAAAAAACCACATGGTTTTGAATTCGTAATTGTGCTTGTATAATAGTACACTGTAGTGCACTCAGACTATTGGATGTGAGGAAATTAGAACTGTACCAGGACTTGGGTTCTCCAAAGTGCAGATAGTTGATACTGTAGAGATCCATGTCCTCGGTGTGCCAGGCAAATGTACTCTTCCACATCCCAAAGTACAGATATGGTGTATTTACCCCTTTAATCCTGATGCCACTCTCTTTCTCCACTGTGTCCAGAATAGTGTTTAAATGCCCGATGTTCCACTCATTTACATCCTGCAATGAATTGTAAAATGATTCATATGCCAATAGGGAGCCTGTGCATCATGAATCTATTTCATATTATATGTCAATTTATGTTATATTGCATTAGTTTTGTTTTATTTATTGTCTCCAAACCACACTGAGCCTGCAGACAAGGACACATGTAACCCATACCTATGATTACAAGGTCATGAGGTGTCACACTCAAGTCACATGTTTACTCGTAAATTATAAAACAAACACTAAAATTAAATATAGCAAAGGAACTGTCTTGTTCATTGTAAGTTGGTGAAATTGTATTTGTTGTTCTTGAAGAAAAGCATGTTCTGAGGGCAAATGTTGCTCATTTCCTTTTCCCAATTTCAAATTACACACATACACAACTAGCCTGTGAAAAGCTGATATAAAAGACTGGTCACTCACTGGATCGTAAAGCGTTCCATTGACGTCTGCGCCATACAGTGGAGGATTAAATGTAAGATTCTTCCAGTACTTCCTCTCTAGCTCATCAAAATCTGCATACCGGGGGCTACAGAACCTGCAACATAAGCGTCAGTGAACAACGGCCTGCAGGACAGAATATTCCTAAAAAAGGCATATTACAATGTGTATCATTTTTAAATGACGCCACCTTTTAAACTGTTTGTAATAAAATAAATATTGTAGCAAAGTTTTTTATAAAAAGAAATAAAAAAACCTTTCTTTGATGAATAACTACTGTGTGATTAAAAAGTAGATAAATAATACCTTTGTGGCAGGAATATCTGAGACAAATAGAAACTGTTCCACTCAAATAGCTGAGCTTAAAAAAATACAAATAAAATAAAAATGGGGGGGTCCAATGAAATTTTTTCACCTGTCAGTGTTGGCGATTTTGCGGAACTCGCGGACAGTCATGGGCTTCTTCTGGATGTTGTACTGCGTGAAAAGCCCGGATTGACCAGTCACCACTTGCTGAATAGGAGCAGGAATGACCAGGTCATCAATGTCATCGTATGTGCGTCGAGGCTTCCAGTCCTTAGGGGGCACCACCTGTGACAAAAACAACAATCTGTCCGTGCACTTTTTACGTGGCTGTGAATGTGCGGAATTCACGAGGAACATTAAAAACAAACGTTGAATAGACTGCAAAGAATTTTTCAACAGCAGGTACACAGCCTGTTTAGCAGCATAGGCTACAGTTTATGTGTGGTATTATGACCAATATATAACTACAAGCCTGTAATTATGGGCTACAAATACATGTTCATGATCATGTAATCCTACCAATCAAATGTATTTTTATAACAAACTTTTTGGCCAGTGGATAATGTGCTCATTCAAAAATGTCATTGCATGTAAAATTACACAGCCAGTGTGTAAAACTCTTTCAAGTCTGTTAATGTGACATATAACTCATTTCTTTAACAAGGAAAAGCATCTAGAAATGTAAAAATGTAAGCTACTTGTAGTACAGCTGCTAATATAGATATCCATGTATAGCCATATCACTACTGCCAAGTGCAAAATCACATGGTTTTGCACTTGTAATTGTGCTTGTATGATAAAAGTGTTTGTGAGAAAAAAGGCCATCTTTCTTTAAGTGTAACCAGACTAATGGATGTGAGAATAATTTGGACTGAACCAGAACTTGGGTTCTCTGAAGTACAAACAGCACTTGTAATTGTGCTTGCACACAGACCAGGCATAACATTATGACCACTTGCCTAATATTGTGTTGGTCCCCTTTTCCACCAAAACAGTCCTGACCTATCAAACATTAACAACTTCATGAATCAATGAGAATTGGCCACCCATGACTCTGTCACTGGTTCACCACTGTTCCTTCCTTGGACCACTTTTGATAGATACTGCCTGCTACAGATGGGAACATCCCACAAGAGCTGCAGTTTTGAAGATGCTCTGACGTCTAGACCTCCCAATTTGGCCCTTTTCAAACTCTCAAATCCTTACGCTTGTCTATTTTTCCTGCTTCTAACACATCAACTTTAAGGACAAAATGTTCACATGCAATAATAAAGAGATAATCAGTGTTATACACTTCCCCGGATATAATGTTAAAATGTTATGGCTGCTTGGAATATATGGTGTGTGTGTGTGTGGGTTCATGGTCTCCTAGACGTAATTTGGGGGGAAAAAAGCACACGGTGTCACTAGAGCTCGGAGCGTCACTAACCTTCGCCATGCCAGCTAAGTGCGCTCCGTTACACTCCATATAAGCAATGTAGCGGCTGAAGTCCTTGAATTCCTCTTTGGTCGGGTGGAAGGTCATGATCTTCGACCCAGGAGTCTGAGCTACTGAGTTGGAGGCCATTCTGCTCCTGAAAGCGAATAGAAACGTTTGTATCTGTGAATTATTTTCAAGTGTAGTCCTACTGACTTCTTGTTGCTGTTAATATTGAAAACGTATTTCTTAAAACACATTATAAATAACCTGAATTACACAACAGCATGTAATGACTATATTTACCAAACAATTTTGGACTTTTTTTTTTTTTTACATTTTGGCACTAAACTAAATCTTGTCCTGCTACAGCATTAAGTACAACATTATAATACTCAGGATGTATTCAAGTTGTGTCAAGAATAACTTTCTTTTTTCAATTTTGCTCAAATATACATTCACCTGTTAGACTTCAACTGGAGTTGTTATTATTTATTATGAACTTTATGGTATATTTACATGGAGCTTCTCTGCTTATCTGGTTCTCTCTCTAACCTTAACCCAACTGAGTGACGTAAGTCTATAAGTAGAATATAAAAAGTTATCTAGAACTCAAATTAATTAGACAAACTTGCAACGACACCGTAATGAAACGTGCTGAAATACATGGATACAATCCGCCGTTTAATTCCAGCTCTAAACAAACGCTGTCATTTCGATGTCAAGGAAAAGTAGCTAGCATGCGCGCTAACGACGCCATCGCTGAGCCGAATAGGCCCCGCCCTTTCATTGTGATTGGACAAAATCCCGGTTAACGCTCGACTTCGATGCCTCTGATTGGTCGCATTGTAAGTCAATCAAAACGAAGTTTTAATTCCCGGATAAATTCATGATGGTTAGCACCCTGAGTTGATCAACAAAACTTTAAGCACTGAGGAAGCAATGAGCTAGTAACTGATAAGCAGTGACATTATCATACTCGGGTGGTGTAAGATTCCCCGTAGCGAGAGTTAAACAACTTGTAACCTGAGTTTTTACCCCCAAACCTGGACATTTGCGAGAGAAAATAGCACTACTACAATGCTAGTTATAGCCTCGCTAGCAAAACAGTGCAGTGTCCGTGTTTGCGCTAGCTCTTACACTCGTGTGACACAACTAAAACTTTCTTCGAAAGGGGAAAAAGTGCGCATGCTCTTACGCGTGTTGGAGCCTTCGCTGCACGTCGCTTAATCCCAATTCTCCACAGTGAACTCGGCGCCCGCGCTTTAATTCACAGCGCTTGGAAAAGATAGTCCTCCATTATTGTGACACACAGACCGCGCATGCGCACTGTACACTTGTTTACAGAGATGGAAGAAGGCGTTCCCTTATGCTTTCCCAGCGCTGTGTTGTTTTGCCTCTCCACCGCTTCTACTGCACGGATACGCCCACATCCTATTCTCTGCGCTGTGATTGGTCAGTTAAAAAGCCTTCGATCTAGTTGCAGCCTTATTCTACTTCATCATCAATCATCCACTATTATCCAAATGAATCAGAAGACAGGAAAAAAAAACCCTGCTTTTTGTATTTTTCACATACATTATAGACAGTGAAATTCTTTCTTCCTATATCCCAGGTCATTTCGAAGCTGCTATCAGAGCATAGGGCAGCACATCTGGAGGAGAGAGGGTCAAGGGCCCAGCCGTGGCAGTGCTGGTGCCTAATCCATCGACCCTTAATCCTTAAACTACCACTTCCCCAAGAGCAATGAGCTGAACAAATGATGATTGAAGCTTTCCTTGAGGTCTCATTGTAACTGGGGAGATACTAATAAAGAGAGAAAATAGTTTATTATTATTATTTCATCTTGCACAACATGAAATGATGGGATAGTTGTAATATCTTACATTAGGACTATGTTGCAATTGTAAAAAAAAAAAAAGGAAAAAATACATTGCCAAATGCATTCAAAATAATATATTATAAGCCTAAAATGTAATGACATAAAATGGCTTAAATATGATGACAGGGAATGCACTACACTTTAAATGTAAAATAATAATGCAATGCAACCCATCCATTGCATTATTACACACATTCCTGACATTATCCAAATGGATTTTTGTTATCAGTTAAAGCAGTTAAAGCTCTCGTGTGTGGTAATAAAAATTTGTAAATAGTCATTTGTTCTGATTACTCTTGTGTCCAATGACATCCAAGCAAAATTCCACTCATAGATGCAAAATAAATATTTTTAAACTTTTATTTATATATATATATATATATATATATATATATATATATATATATATATATATATATATATATATATATTGTGAGGTAAAATAGGAAATATAGATTTAGATTATGCAGATTGTTCACCATGCAAGTCCATGTGAATAGGTTTCTTCCTATAGCAACAATAACATAATAGAATGAACACATGAATATAAGGCTGTGATTTATCTTGCAGCCGGCATTAGTGCTGATATAGAAAAAAAATGAACACTTTCTGACCCATCAGAGAGTTCAGCAGCACTTTGGAATAAACTTGTTGAACTAATAAAAGGGTTATTTTTAGTGCTTTATTACTGCTATTACTCAGTGGGACTGCTGTGTTCTGCTCAGGGCAAGGAAAGTTAAATGACTTAAAAAAACAAAAGAAATTATTTAAAGCCAGAGGTTATTAAAATGTGTGTTGGAAAAGGAAGGCATAGAATAGTTTCTCTAACCGGTCTAGGAATGATTGTGAAAATGAAAGATGTGCACCAGGGTGCATCGTCAGCAAATGTAATCAGTCAGCTATGATGTGACTGCTGTCTGCTGCTTGTTTCTTTGGCTTCACAGTGGAGCTTCAAGGCTAAAGTACGGTGGGTGCCAAATAATAAAAGTCTGTCTCATCCTAAATCATTTTTTCTGACAATCACACACTGAGGTGATCGTCCAACATCTTCCCTGAAGATTAACAGAAATTATTTATGGCATGTACATTCATTTTTCCAGGCCAAAAGATGCCAGGTGTATATTTCAACTTCAATGTATATATAAAAAAGCAAGTATTGGAAACTAAACATTTGAGTAAAGGGAACTTTGTTTTTCATAAATTCTCAAAAATCTATGAAAAAAGGTTGGCTTTGTTAAAGGTAAATAAAATATTGTTTAATCAATTAATTGCGATCATTTATTTCTAGCATGTACTGTTATTCAATTATTTTATCACAACATTTCATCCCAATTTCTTATATATAAAAAACTAGGGCTGTCACTCAATTAAAATATTTATTCGCGATTCATCACATGATTGCAATGAGTCAACTCGTGATTAATCACAACTTAATCACATTTTTATTGCTACTAAATGTACCTTAAATTAATACTTTGCACATTTTTAATCATCATTTATTTTAATCAACATGGGCATGGACAAATATTGCAACCCAGTCTCACGACTTTCAGTGATCTAGTCAGGGCATGTAATCTATCCCACAATAAATCTTTATTTTTCACAATCAAAACAGAAACAATTAAAACTGATGGTCATAACATCATATTGTTGAAATATCATGCACACGTTTGTGTTTATGTGCTAAGAAAAGATGAGGATATTTTATAAAGAGAATCGGTGGCGGGTCCTCAGGTAGTTTTAGCTGGTGTCTTTACCATTGTAATGGTCGATAAGGCTCATGGTAGGTATTGCAGTATTTACTGCTAGATTTGACACACCAAACCGATGGAAAAACGCTATTTCTCAAAATAGAAACACCCACATTTAGAAGCGATGGCCGTAGCACAAATCTGCAGTCTCGTTAATTACCTGGGATAATATAGTTACTATATTTTGACTGGAAGGAACAACTAAGGATGGTTTATAATAACGAGTAAAACGTATTAACTTATCGAATCTAAAGCAATAATAACAAAAATAAAACATCCTCATTAATAAGTAATAGTGCTTCAAAATTAATAACAAATGAGAAAAAAAACAATACAGTGTCTGGGGTGCCCAGTGGCAAAAAGAAAAATGTGGCGGAGGCACATTTCCTATTAAAATACATTAGATGGAAAGTCTTGCTGAGTGACACGAAAAAAGAGGGAAATTCGTGTACATCAACACGAATCAATAGATTCAATTTTCGTGACTATATCACGAAATGCCGTGAGACTGGGTTGAATATCGATGCTTTACGCAAATCTATGTTTATTATTAGTGAACCCATACCAAATATAAAGCATGAAGACAAAATATACTTGTAAATGTTTTAAAGTAATTATGGCAACTTGGCACATCAGCAAAAACTAATGTTTAACGATCAAAAGTTATTTTCATATCTGAGTAAAGAAAGGACGTAGAGAATAAATGTGTTGGTTAATGGTTTTAATGAAACGTCTTTTATATTTATTTATTTATATATTTGTTATATGCAGAACACAGGTGATGTGTATTCAAATGTATTCAGAAGAGGGTGACCTTTGAGTGACATGGTAAGAAAAATTGTAAAAAAATTATTCAGGCTGCTCCATGATCCACTTTTTTTGTCTGTTTGTTCCCCATGTATAGTGCCTTCAACAATGATTGAACTATAATGAATGGACATTTGGTGTCACTCAGATGAGGGATAAATTTATGACACTAAAATTTAAGCTGCTTTGGGAAATATCTAGTGTTAAACATGCTACACAAATAATTGAATTGAATTATACCTGGATTTTTTGCACATTTTGTGTGCAGTCTTTGGTTTTGAAATAAATCTGTTTTTTCTTTAATCTGACAATCCTTCCATTGCACTTTGTCATTGTTTGTGCCATATCAATGCCAAATCCAACATTTCCATATACACTACCATTTTTAAGCAAGTCCTCAGCCAGAGGTGGGAAGTAACAAAGTACAAATACTAGTAGATAGATAGAATCTATTAAGTAGATTTTTCTGGTATCAGTACTTCACTCTTTATTTTTCAGACAACTTTTTACCCTCACTCATTACATTTTTACACAAATGTATGAACCTTCTACTTCTTACATTTTCAAACCAGACTCGTTACTTCAGTTTCAATCTATTTGGTAAAATGTCAATATTCTTTCTTCTAATTGCGTGCTGTTTTCAGCCCATCAACCGATTTCCTGTCATTTTCAATCTACCAATAGGGGTATAATTTCCTGGCTCCCACACACCACAGGCGTGGTAACAAGAGGCAACAAGAAGTATGGGGTTAATGTGGATGAGACAGAGGGAGTCAGTGATGTAAACATGACTGAGAGCAGAGACATTCTTGATCACCTGATCATCATCATCTTTTCTCTGCTTGTGTTCTATATGGTGGATGTTCAGCCACATATTAAGGCTGTCAAAATGCAAATTCATTTTAACAGCACTGGTTTTATTAAAGGTGATGAATGCAGCACACATTTCTGTTTGCCCCTCTTTTATAATAAATATAAATAAATAAATATTAGAGGCACGAAATTAAAACCTTCAGCACAACAAACACTTATTCCAGACGTCCTTTCTTTACTCAGATATAAAAAAATAAAAAAACACCCGTAATTTTTGTTTTAATCAGTAAACATTTGTTTTACTGATGTGCCAAGTCTCAAACCAGCACCAAAATCCATCATGGTGCACAAATCCGACAATTTGAAGTGCTGGCGAAAAATCATAATGCAGAAACAAATTTCAATTACTCATCCTTTTTGATCATACAGATAAAAGCAATAAGTCATTCGAATCTGTAAGGGGTCTACTTTTATTTGTACACACTCATAACAAAATAGAAAAGTCTACTCTTAAATGAATCAATTCACATCGAAAATATTTCAGATTCTTCTTCTTTTGGCTGCTCTCATTAGGGGTCGCCACAGCGGATCATCCGTCTCCAAACCCCCCTGTCCTCTACATCTGCCTCTTTCACACCAACTACCTGCATGTCTTCCCTCACCACATTTACAAACCTCCTCCTTGGTCTTCCTCTTTTCCTCCTTCCTGGTGGCTCCATCCTTAGCACTACCTGATATACCCACATGTGCAAACCATCCCAATCTCGCCTCCCTCACCTTGTCTCCAAAATGACCCACATGCACTGTTCTTTTAATAATCTAATTTCTAATCCTGTCCAACCTCGTCACTCCCAATAAAAATCTCAGCATCTTCAGCTCTGCTACCTCCAGCTCCACCTCCTGTCTTTTACTCAATGCCACTGTTTCCAAACCATACAACATCGCAGGTCTCGCCACAGTCCTATAAACTTTCCCTTTCACTCTTGCAGATACCCTTCTATCACAACTCACTCATGCCACTCTTCTCCACCCACTCCACCCTGCCTGCACTCTTTTCTTTACTTCTCTAACACACTCTCCATTACTTTACACTGTTGACCCCAGGTACCTGAACTCCACCACCTTTCTCCACCTCTTCTCCCTGCAACCGCACCACTCCACTGACCTCTTTCTTATTTAAACACATGTACTCTGTCTTACTCCTACTGACTTTCAATCCCCTTCTCTCCAGCGTGTACCTTTACCTCTCCAGGCTCTTCTCAACCAGCTCCCTACGCTCACAAAAAAAACAAACAATATTATCCGCAAACATCATAGTCCACGGAGACTCCTGTCTGACCTCATCAATCAACCTGTCCATCAACATTGCAAACAGGAAAGAGCTCAGAGCCGATCCTTGATGCAGTCTAACCTCCACCTTGAACCAGTCCATCATTCCTACTGCACACTTCACTGCTGTCACACTGTCCTCATACATGTCCTGCACCACCCTCACATACTTCTCTGACGCACCTGACTTCCTCATACAATACCACAACTCCTCTCTCAGCATCCTGTCATATGCTTTCTCTAAATCCACATACACACAATGGAACTGCTTCTGACCTTCTCTATACTTCTCCATCAACATTCTTAAAGCAAATAAAAAAATATTCTTTAATTATGTAATCCATATGAAATTTATGAGGTACAGTTTGGTGTCCGGATAATTGACGTAATTTAACACCATAATTACTTTAAAACGTTTACAACGATATTTTGTCTTTATTCTCTATGTTGAGTCTGGTTTCATGTATAATAAACATACATATGCATAAATCATGAACATCCATGTTGATTAAAGTACTAAAAACATAGAAAGTATTAATTTAAGGTACATTTAGTACAAATAAAAATGTGCGGTTAAGTTGTGATCAGTCGTGACTTGACTCATGACAATCATGTGATTAATCACACTTAAATATTTTAATTATTTGACATTAATATGACGTGAGGTCCATTTACCAGCGTGACACAAAACAGGTCATAGTAATGACTACTTTTCACTGAAGTCCAAACTTTGTTACTTTAACTTGAGTAAAAAGTATAGTCAGTTATTCAACTTTGACCAGAGTATTTTAAAACATGAGTATCTGTACTTCTATTTAAGTGAAGATGTGTGTACTTTTGCCACATTGGTCCTCAGCCATGCTATTTGCTAAACAAACTGAGGAGGAAGTGTGCGCTTTAAACTGCCTACTCTTTGGTTATTATTGGTTTGTTCATCTGTTTGTCAGAAAATATAAGATGGACTGGCAAATATAAGAAATATTTCATATAGTAGTTACATAATTTAAGAAACAACTGTAGTGAATGTTAAGTTTTATGGCTACAACTCAGGATGTCTGTAAAAGCAAAGGATAAAGAAAGTACACAGGAATTCTTCTGGACAGTAAAATGCTGTCTCAAGGAATCTTTAGAGCAGACATCACACACAACACACACATACACACACACACACACACAAACACACTCTGATGACACGCCTGGGCTGAGGGGCACCAGCTGACTGCCAAATACACTCACACACACCATCTGTTCCCCTGGCAATATGGGGAACAAGTAAGTGTGTTTGTGTTGTTGGGGTAATGAGGTGTGTTTTCTTTTTTTCTTTTTTAAACACTACACCACCCAGTCATAAGAAGAGACCAAACCATCAAATATACAAAACCCAATTATTCAACTTTATTAACATCAAGGTATTTGGAACATATTTCCTCTCTTTCTCTTCTGTTTTTATTAACAAATAGAAAACAAACGGCATGTCCAACAGAGCGATTGCAGCCTCTCGCATCTTGACTCAAACGCTGAGCGGGTCCAGTGTGTTTAAATCCACCTCACTTTTAGCCTTCAGAGAAGGGAAGCGCTTGAAATTCTTTAAACCGGTGATTCTTCTTGGTTATGTTGTAATGTTGTCCTTCCGAGCCACAGTGACATACGATCGTGTGATGATTACGGTAGGTGAAAATACCACGTGTAGGGACTTCAGGAGCAGTAGAATCGGCAAAACGGTTCCATGCTGCGGCTTCAAATCAACCATGAAATTATGCTGATAACAGCACAGTATGAAACATTGGATTACCCTGCTAATATTTTGCACACTCTAAGACATACGGAACATAGAGTCATGTCCTGCTGTATTACGCTTTTTATTATGTGTTGGATTCATTGTGGTGTACTTTTATGTTTTGTATCACTGTGCTCTGTGGTCTTGTGTGTGTGTGTGTGTGTGTGTGTGTGTGTGTGTGGCATGTATGTAGTGAAAACATCATGATAGACCTGTCCATCTCAATTATGATACTGCGTTTAAAAGCCATGTCGTTATCTTGGTTCATTTGAACAGTTTTTTTTCGAAGGTTCTGTCAGCGATTTTTGAAAAACGTTAACGTAACAAGGACATTTTATTCCCAGCGGAGGCTTGTGCTCACTGCAATACTAGTGCAACCGCTAACAGTCATTTCCGGATTACGTTCAGTTCTTTTTAGCATATATATAAAAAAAACAACATGGACATTTACTCATACAGAAGTTTTGTACAACTTTTTGTGTTTAGAGCATTGTTTGTCCTTGTTGATCTTGTCTGAGACATTGTTTTAGATATTTTTTATGACCAATTGTGTTTCAAAGTTTTTCCTGCCTATATGGATTTCTGCTCTATCGGCCACAGCTTTGTGTAAATGGATCCTCAACAGATAGCTAACACTACCTGTTGTGAAACTTCCAAACAAACTCAGCACATCTGCTATGCATTCCCTCCAAGTATCTTGTAGGCAACTGCTTGAATGTAAGAAGGGCTTCATTAAAGTGTTTCGACTTTAAAAATCGCTGACTCAACCTTTAAAACAAGAGGAAAATTCCTGGTGCATGTCTGATCCTTTATTTCTTTCTTTGTTTTTGCCTAGATCCCTGCAAATTCGCAGTTTATACACTCTTCATCATTCCCAGATCTCGGGTATCACTGTTCACTGACTCTGGATTCACATCATTTAATATCGTGATGAACTCACATAATTTTGTTCTAAAAAGGTGCCAGAAGTAAAGGTTCGTACCCTCTCCCCTGCTGAATAATCTCAGTCTCATTAACATAACAGTGATAGAAACAAAGAAATGATCAGCAGCTCAGTGTGTTCGGGCCGTGTTAAAATACACGCCTATGTACTAAACATATACGACCGTGTGGTGATAAGAACTTCCAAATAATAATACAAGATTATTTTAAAATATGTAAATATAAAAAAAGGATAAAAAATAAGAATAAAAATAGACCCATTACAGATACCAGTATAAATGACAACAATTACATAGTTGAGTTGTAAATTGAATGGTCATGATAATAATTAATAATAATTATGATGATTAATATGACAACAAGGATTAAAAAGAAAAAAAAAAAAAAACATTAGTAAGATTTTCAATCTCAGCAGGATTCAGAGATATTATTACGCTATAACATGTTTTATAGTAATATTGACACCAGAGCGGCACTTTTGTGTTCAGAAAGAGGAATGGATGCAGGACAAGAAAGAATTGTTAGCACCCTGCTTGCCATTCACATTTTCCCTTTCCTTTCCCTTCCCTCACTCCCTATCTCACCTTCTCTCTCTTACTCGCTTTGAACCCCTAAACTGAATCAGTGGAGTGTGTATTGTAGCTCAGAATGATCCGCCTGCTCTCCTGAGGGGCGTTTCAGGGATTTCCGGAGGTTTTCAGATGAGCAGTTATGTTGCATAGTGATCGAAGCTGCCAAGGTACTCAAGAGCTGCACGGTAGCACAGCTGATACTGGTCCTGCAAACACACACACACACACACACACACATTTAATTTGTATGTCACAGAAAGAAGGAGCAGTGCTATTAGTCTCAGCAGAGGCTTCACCAAATAGGCAAAACTTGTATTGAAATAAAACTCCACTGCTCCGTGTGTTTCATCCTCATTAGCCACTTTTACATGAACACATTTTTGTCATTAAAATCATTCCGGTTCAAAGATTTGGTGAACAGTTTACTAAATATTATGTAATCCGATATGGTGTTTACATGTGCCGGTGCTTTCAATCGGAATGACCTTGTGACATGTGCACATTAGCCTCTGTCCTGTTTGCCACCTTTTATCCCTGTCAACATGGAGTTCCATTATTTCTTATGTGCGCTATTTTTATGTAAAGTGTAGCTCTTAAACAAGCAACAGCATACATCTGTAGGAATGCTACTGCTGGAAGGTATGAGGAAAAGTCGGATGCAGGGAGCTGAGCTTTTGGGTGGCGGTGCGTCTCTAAGGAGCATCTCGATACCACCCCTCTATGGAGGCCCGTAGTAAAAACTGGTGGGAGCAGATTGTATTGCTGGAATTTAGTGACCTGGAATGGAAACTAAACTTGCCGGTCATTCACATGTTTGTGTGGACTGGTAGAGGGATTTATGGCCCCAGAAGAAATTACAGTCAGAAATCCAATTCCCCTGATTATGTGTGTCGCGGTTGTTTTGTACAAGTGTTCATAAGGGCACAGTTAAAAGGTTTGTGTATATCTTTTGCAAGGGAATGATGAATGGGCCGATACAAGATCTGATGCCAGGTGAAGAGGAAGCTTCCGAAATCACATGGAGATTTGAGGAAGCACATTTTGTCCCTTATGTATAGAAAGGTTTATCCCACTCCTCTCAAACCGATTGCAATTTCATTCGGTTTGGGCATTTTTATTCCGATTTGTGTGTTTACATGGAGCATTTCCATTCGGATTGGACTTTTAAAAAGATTACAATGCTCCATGTAAACGCGCCTACTGACAACACAGAATGTATGTTTTCATGAAAAGTACAAATTGTTAATTTTCATAAAATAATTCCAGAGTTGACCACATAAAGGTATTTCTGGTTTAGAAAGTTGAACATCTTTCACAGAGTCTTGCTCTCCTTACCTCGGTCTGTACCATGGCTGGCCTCTGAGTGCGCAGGGTTTTGATGGTTTGGAACAGATCCACCACTCCCTCATATCTCATCCTCTCCAATACGATACTCAGAGTGATGAACACTCCTGTACGACCCACGCCGGCACTGCAGAATACAAGTGTTTACAAGTCAATCCATACACAACTTACACTGACGTGTACAGCTACAAATGTAAAAAAAACAAAACAAAAAAAAACACACACACACCTGCAGTGAACAGTAATTGGTCCATCCTGGCCAAACTGCTCCTTGGTTTTGTGCACCTGGCCAATAAAATCAATAAATCCCTCCCCAGTCTTTGGCACACCCTGCTCTGGCCAATCAGTGAACTGGAATTGCCGGATAGTCCTGGACTGGCCATCCTGAAACAATGTTACAAAGTTATACACACATACTAGACTTTACCTCAGTGTTAACACAGTAAACTCTAATACAACCAGTAAAACTCAATCAGAAGACACTAACAGATCCCAATCATCCCAATCAATTAAACCCCATTTGGAACAATAAATGTGACAAGCAATTTAATTTGTACTAAAAAATGTACTCCAATTTCAAATCCAATATGAACATGAACTCTAAACTGAACTTCATTTCTAATGAGAACTCAAATCTGAAATTTAGTTTGAACTTCAATATGAATGATTTGAACTGCAGATTGAACTCTAATTTGAACTCAAAACTATAATATGAATTTTATTCTGAACTCCAGTCTGAAATCAAATATAAACTTCAACAGTGACTAAAAATGGCTACAAAGCACTTTGCTAATAATCCTGTCATTTAGAACTATTAACTAGCTAATATTAGCGAAACTGACTAGCCAGTTTGTTTAACAAAACTCTACTGTACAAAACAATAAACATTACCATAGCTATTACTAGTTAACTAATACTAATGAACACTTTAGAGATGCAAGCTGAGTAAACATGCATGTTTTTTTTAAATAAAGTGCTGCCTTTAAAAGTTCAATTAAAACTCTTCCACCTACGGAAGTATTAAGGATCAGACAGCTCCACTTCCTAAACACAAACTTAGAGTGCTAAATAAAACAAAAGAAATGCAGTACCCTGGCGTCAGTGACTTTGAACTCTCTCAGGATGTACTGAGGCATGTTGTATTCAGCCATGGGGTCCACCACAAAGTACTGATAACGTGCTGAGCGCTCAGCTGGCCAGTACTGATGGCACTTCTCCTGCAGGGCAAACACACACACGGAGACTGGAAGTGTGTAGGTGTATGTGTCAAGTCATGATACTTGGATTTGGTTTCATTATAATGTGATACAGTGAAAACGTAGCTCTGCATCTAAATTTCTATTCAGAATGATGCGTCATAAATGTATTTAGTTAACAATCAATGAGTTGGATCTCACAATGTTCCACATTTTTTCACCACTGCACCACAGTTGCTATGTCTATACTGCTGTAATTCTACAGGTACACGTCCACATCCGTTATATTGCTATGTGACATTTCTACTGATTTGGTTATGTACCGTTATAACCAACTAAACACTGCTGAATGATATGGAACTTCTAGTTCCAGGTTTGAGGTTGCTCCATTTGCTATAATATATTTTAATTCAGTATCAAAGCTTACAATAATGACAGCATTGTGCTAAAATTGTAGGCACATGTATATCTTCGGCAGTACAAAGGAACCACCAAATAAATGAAATAAAAAGCTTCTATCCTTCTACTGCTTTTACTGTAAACGGCTACAATTTAAATCTATTGAGTATATGGTGTGAACCCTTCTGCATTTAAAAGTGTGCCAGTTTCCATAGCTACAAGCTGAAGAGCTTTCATAAGTTTTTCTAACTATCTCAGGGAACTTGCATTTCTTCTGCAAGCTTTGCCTGTACTTTCTTCTGTGTCTGCAGGTAAAATCCCAGACAGCTTCTGTAATCTAAAAATGGTTCTGTTACCTAATACTGTCCTTTGTTGAATACGATAGAAATGCAGTATTCATGCGGTTTCATTTTTGTAAAGTCTGAAACTCGGACGTTGGCGGTTTTCTACTTTCTACTGACACACTTATGCAGAAGATGTATAATAAAAATTAATATTTTGTCTTCACCATAAAACAGAACTGATATGTATCTAAAACATTTGTGCAATAGGGTCATTTGTAGATTAAAAATAAATAAATACAATTTTTTATTAAATGTTATCAGAAGGTAATTTTCTATAACATCAACTCCGGCTGTTGATCTGCTAATCAGTGGAAAGTTCATCATCATGATTCTTGTGCCTCACAACATGTTGGATGCGCTTGTGCTGTGCCTCCTCTTTATCTGACAGAGCTTTTCATTAAAACAAATTGGATGCGACTCATTGACCTTCCAAGTGGTCTTCTAATGGCAATCTCTAACTTTCAGTGGAAACAAATGGATGTCAGCTGCTTTGGTGCATGATGTCACTGCCATGTGAGACTTACCCTTCCCATCTCTCGGAGTTTGGTCAGCATGACTACAATGGTGGAGTTGTGCTCCCAAAGCATTCTCCAGAAGTCCTCTGTTGTCTCTGCCAGAGGACCCTGTGTCGCGATGTACGCCTTCTGCTGTCTACGCACACACAGAACACAAATAGTAATAATAAATGATGTTGAGTAATGGAGTAGAAAAAGATGCAATGACAATGATAGCAAAATAAAGGAGGGGAAGAGAGTGGGAAGGAAAGACAGGAAAAATGGAGAAACATAAGAGAAGGAGATAAAGAAAAAAAAAAAGAAAAAATAACATTTCCAGGTCGAAGAGAAAAGCAACTTATGTACCGTACACAGTGCTGTAGTAACTGTGAATGAACAGCAGAGGGCGATGTGACACTGCAGCAATAAAGCATGCACGGTCAGAACAGTTACTTCTGAGGACAAATCTGAACCAGTGATGTGTTTCATTATAGCTGAGGTCATCAGTTTTATAATAGGTAGTGAGTAGGACACCACACACACACACACACACACACACACACACACACACACACACACACACACACACACACACACACACACACACACACACACACAAAGGCTAATCATCTGTTCAACCAATGCATTCCTTCTTCATTAACAATATGGCAGTTACGGTGGGCGTCACCGGATCGGGGTTAAAGATGCAGAGTCACTGAACCCTCATTACTACCACCACTAGTCCCCCAGGTGCTGTACACTGGCTTACACTGCACAGTTGGCAGGCAGGTTGGCAGCTTTCAACATCTTGAAGGTTGCACTCTAATTTGCTATTTGTACAGCTACAATATGCATGCAGTGGTAGCTCATTCATAGGAGCAAATGGCCCCATATAATATATACTGTGTATATATATATATATATATATATATATATATATATATATATATATATATACATACAGTAAGTTTGGACACACCTTCTCATTCAAAGAGTTTTCTTTATTTTCATGACTATGAAAATTGTAGAGTCACACTGAAGGCATCAAGGGCTATTTGACCAAGAAGGAGAGTGATTGGGTGCTGTGCCAGATGACCTGGCCTCCACAGTCACCGGACCTGAACCCAATCGAGATGGTTTAGGGGTGAGCTGGACCGCAGAGTGAAGGCAAAAGGGCCAACAAGTGCCAAGCATCTCTCGGGGAACTCCTTCAAGACTGTTGGAAGACTATTTCAGGTGACTACCTCTTGAAGCTCATCAAGAGAATGCCAAGAGTGTGCAAAGCAGTAATCAAAGCAAAAGGAGGCTACTTTGAAGAACCTAGAATATGACATTTTTCAGTTATTTCACACTTTTTTGTTATGTATATAATTCCACATTTGTTAATTCATAGTTTTGATGCCTTCAGTGTGAATCTACAATTTTCATAGTCATGAAAATAAAGAAAACTCTTTGAATATGAAGGTGTGTCCAAACATTTGGTCTGTACTGTATATATAGTATACAAAGTGCACGTTCACAACTCACATTTTATATAGTGTTTATTATTAAATAACACTCATTGTTTAACACTAATGGATGCTTATTTTTTATTCTTTTTTTTTTTATTTAAAATTCTTCCAATGTCTTACTATTTCACTTGTCTTTCTTGATATTGTGCAGACCAACACTTCTAAAGGCCCAGTGGACCAGGAATCACACTGCCCCATTCTTGAGGAAACACAAGGGACTGTTAGTGACAGGGTTACCAGATTGGACTGGTTTACAACGCTCCAAGAAATCATCTAAATAGAACATCTAACAAGTTATATATAAGTTATAACCAGTGTTATTATAATTGTTTATTGATATTAAAGCTGTTTGTATGACACACACACACAAAAAGAATCCACACCATCTATACCGAACATAGTTCGAATCTTAAATTGTGTACATCAGGTGTGTCCAATCTTTTTCAGAAAGTGCCAGTGTGGGTGGCAAACCAACCAAATGCCACATCTGTTGATCAGCCCTTTGTGGAAAGGATTAAACCCTGATGTACTCTAAAATGTTAATACGATTGGAACATCAAGCAAACATATTTGCAGTAGAAACACTATAAAAAATAGTTATCTTTTGTATAACTAAAGTTGATTTTTAGTGGGGCATTACAGTATCTATATATATACACATACAATGTTTTCTGGGATACTGGGGCAGTTAGTTTAGTAGGGCTATAAGGTTTCTTCGTGTTACCTGTTCTCTGGTCTTTCGGCAGACCCATAGACTGTCCTTCCAACATATTCCATCTATACTGACACACAGCACTGAGAGAAACACCAATTATTTTCCCCCGCAGGGGAAAAAAAGAGATAGATGAATGATTAAAAAGAAAAAAAGAAAGAGAAAAACTATAGAGAGAGAAAGAGAGAGAAATATAAAGAGATTAAGTAATGAGAATGATGGGTGGAGTAAGATACAGGTCAAGAAATAGACAGAGAGAAAAGGAGAGATATTTCCTCAAGCCCAGTTTCCTTCTTCCTTCACCCCTGTGCAAGACCATTGATTTCTCCAGATGTCACTCGCACTTTTTCACCCTGTGCTTCATGCCATTTCTCACCTGTGACATCAAATCATCCATTTCTGTCTCTCTCCAGCTGTCTGTTCCTCTCTGTCTCTATCAGTGTCTCCATCGCATTGGGTCCTCTGAGACCTCAGCTGTCTGTAACACGATTTTAAATAGTGCTCTGTGCTCCAACACTGTTTTTTAACAGACCTTTGTGACGTTTTCTAACAATGCCGAAGTGTGTTAGCACCTACATCACATGCTAAACCGCTTGGCAAGAAACCTTGTAAGGAACCAGACTCAAAAATGAAACCTAGCCTTTTCTGGGTGATGCTGCATATTGGAAATATAAAATCATACAGTATTCAGTTGTAGAAGAGTAAAAGCCTAACAATTTGTTAAAAAGCAACTTTTATATCATTTACATTTCTTCTAAGTTCAGGTCCATACATTCCTCGAGTTACACTGTATGGCTAAAACTATGAGGAGACACCTGACCACCAAATCCATATGTGGTTCTTCCCCAAACTGCTTTTACAAAATTTTAAGCACACATGAGTCGAAAATGCTTTTATAATGCTGTAGATATTCTGTTCTCTTCACTAGAACTAAGGATTCCACAGCTGTCTAGCCTGAAAATGCCTCTACGTGAGGACTGTAAAGACTTGGCTTGCCCTGACCCCAACCCCCTGAACACCTTTGGAATAAACTTAGAAGCTGACTGTGCACTAGGCTTCCTGACCCAACATCAGTTCCTCACCTCAGAAATTCTCTTAAAGCTGAATAAACACAAATTCCTACCGTCATGCTACAATCTAGTGGAAAGCCTTCCTAGAAGAATGGATGCTGTTATAGCAGGGATCTGGAAAGGAAACTTGGCATGCAATTCTCAAAAAGCACATATGGGCATTAGAGACTCGCGCTACTTTGATTCACGTTTGCCAAAAAGGATAAGATACTAGTTGGCAATTTTAGTTGTGTTCTTCATCAAATCTCAGTGTCCATTACATTTACAGCATTGGCAGATGCCCTTGTTAATCATACAACTGAGCAGTTGAGGGTTTAGGGCTTGGCTCAAGGGCCCAGCAGTGGCTGCTAGGTGGTGGGATTTGAACTCATGGCCTTCTGAATAAAATTCGGATATCTTAACCAAAACTGGCAAACAATAGCACAAACAAGCCGTATTATATTTGTTATTACACACCTATATCCGTCGATAAAGCTGGCATTGATGTAGTCGGACCCCTCCACTCCTCTGATGGGCTGCAGACACACTCGGCTTGACTCGTACGGCATGATGTTGACGAGCCGGTTTTTGAACTTGTTGCACGGCAGGTTGGCGCTGATGAACCGGGAGGTGTGTGCTTTGGAGTTAGCCAGTTTCTATGATGGGAGTAAAGAGAGAGGGTTATAAAGCACCTTTACAACATCACTGCATCAGCACGGGTTTGCAGTACACACTCCATCACAGGAAGACAGCTATCACACTGTAACAACTGTTCAGTTCTGCATGGAGACCTCTAGCACTCAAGGATGCCATGGACATGGTAAGTGTGTGTGTGTGGTGCAGACACCTATTAAATTCTTTACAGGTATATGATAATTTTTTTTTCTTTGGAATCATGGCGTCGTTATTATTGTATATTTACCTCTAACATAAACATGTCTTTATCACTGTATTATGGAACAGCAGCATTGATCAACTATGGGATGCAGAATTTTTCCTTTATTTATTGAAATGTTATAGAATGTTACAGTAGATGAACCTTAGTGTTTATTGCGAGCACCCGCATGGGTCTTATAAAGTATGAAGTGTTTAAAGTTTATGTCCCCCCTCGACTGACCTTGAACTCCAGCTCCATGGCAGTGACGGTGTCCCCCGGAGTTATGTTTGTGAGTTTCTGGAGATGCGAGAAAAGGCTGCGTGCTGGGACCTCCGTGTGTGCGCACACAGCTGCTTCCAGCAGTGCGTCATGAATGAAGATGTACTGATCCTCCGTTTGTACCATGTAGTTCCTCTGAGAGCGCATCAGGGTCACATGACCGTACACGTCCACTGCTTGCTCGTGTCTCATTCGCTCCAGCATGGCATCGATTACGATGAAGCAGCCCGTCCTGCCCACGCCCGCACTGGCACAGAGACACAGAGTAAATCAGCATGTAGAAAAGTTTTGTTAGTGAATAATACAATTGAGAAACTATGTCTAAAAAATGTGAACACCTTAATGATAAAAAACACCGTAAGCAGCAGTAGTGGAGAGATTTTGGCTCACTCCACTTTACAATGTTACTTCAGTTTATTGAGGTTTGGGGGCATTTGTTTTTTTCACAGCTTTATTTTTTAAAATCCTGGTCTGGACTTTGACTTTGTCCTCCACCTCTGTACTTGACAGTTGGTATGAGATGTTTGTGCCGATATGCTGCGTTTGGTTTTCGCCAAATGTGACACTGTGCATTATGGCCAAATATCTCTGCTTTGTTCTCATCTGTCCAATGAATATTGTTCCAGTCTTGTGGGTTGTTCAGATTTAATGTTGCAAACCAAAGCCATGCTTCATTTTTTTGTTTTTTTTGTTTTTTAGAGAAAAGAGGCTTTCTTTTGGCAATCCATCCAAACAAACTATACTTGTTCAGTCTTTTACTAGTTATCAACTTTCATATTTAACATGCTATATGAGGCCTGAAGAGACTGAGGTCTAACTATTAATTACTTTGCAAATTCTCTGAGCATTGGGCAATCTGACCTTTTTTCCACTTTTAAATAATCTTACTGATAGACTTCAAATTGTTTGAAAATGGCCTTATAACCCTTCACAGATTAAATGGGAGCAAATGCTTCTCTAAGATAATTGCTGATGTTTTCCTTCTTAGTGTTGTGGGAACACATACCTGAATGCTCCAGACTAACAAACTGCTAAAACCTTTATGGCATTTAATCAGTAGCACCTGGCTGCTAATTAGCCCTTTTAATTCCTATTGAATCTGTAAAGGAGTACTTCGTTTTTCACACATGGCTTATCTATTTTGGCTTCATTTTTGTAAAGAATAATGACATGGTGCATACTACATAGTGGCAGTGTTCATCTGAGGATGCATTTACCTAATTCTAAGACCTGCCAAGAACCAGCTGATTGTTATGTCCTGATATATAGGGTATACCTTCATTCTCACATGCTTTCATACCAGAGAGGTGTGTATGTGTGTAAGCTATTTTGGCTTATATATGTTATTTCTACTGTGCATGCATTTTCAAAATCCAAATAAAAAATCTAGAGCTATCTATAAAAAAAAAAAAGATATTTCTTAGAAATGGTTGTGCTTGGCAGAGGGTGAAAAGAGTTTACTGATAAAGATGAGTAAAAACAGTGATGGAAACATGCTTCAATGCTACAGCTTTTATATATATATATATATATATAAATAAAAGCTGTAGCATTGAAGCATGTTTCCATCACTGTTTTTACTCATCTTTATCAGTAAACCCTTTTCACCTGAACCTGAAGACAAATGAGTGAATTAATGAATGAGCGAATGATTGAATGTCAAACATAAAAACTATTATTTAAAATTTCACCAATAAATTGTAAAAGCATTTATTTTGTATTTGTGTCCTTTATCGTTAGAATTTGAAAATAAATCTAGCTTATGCTAGTAGAGAACTAATAGTTCTCTCCAATCCATTTGTTCTAGTTCCGACCAAGCCCTCATCTCAGAATTCCGACTCGGAAAAGCCAGGATATTCTCTTCTAGACCCAAGTTCACCATGTAGTTCACCCAAGTCAACAAGGCTGCTTCTTTTTAAGCTGTATTTACTAGTATTAGCTTGAGATTAATCAACATACATGCATATTAGCTTACATTTGTGTAGATTTCTCAAGCAAAGAAATGCATCTCTTCCATAATATTCCTCTTTCTGAGACTATTTCTCCTTTGTAAAGTTATTCTTCTCTCTTGTAAAATGATTGTAAAGAATTGTGTAAACCCACTGAGATTATTTTTTAGATTATTCTACTGTCCAATAATACTGAGAACCTAATCATTTAATAATTTATATTAGATCTGTTTGTACCTGCAGTGCACCACCATGGGCCCAGCGTCTGGTGGGTTACAAGTTTTGACTCGGCGCATGAAGGCCAGGATAGGTGTAGGATACTCAGGCACGCCATGATCTGGCCAAACCATGAACTGGAACTGCCTTACCTCCCTCTTTTCACTGGAGCCAGTCTGTCACACACACACACACACACACACACACACACACACAC